>JAIZAY010000129.1:0-108614 GCA_029531755.1 Holothuria leucospilota
CCTTTTTCATCTCCAGCTTTTTATTAAGTACTTTATTTTTTGCAAACACCCCCTGCCGCCTTTAGCATTTCCCCTCCCCTGAAGAGCAAAATCGCCCCTTCATCAACGAATTTCCATATCTGTGTGCATGTTCAGGGCTGCAGCCTGGGCGAAATTCCTGGGGGGGGGGGGCAGTTCATGATACTCTCTAAATGCAGTACCAAGTGGCGTGCCTACAGATAGTTGACACCTGGGCCGACCTTTCCTTTTTTACCTGTGCATGACTCCTGGGGAAAGGTGCTGAGGGGAGGGGTACATGTAACGGCCTAACTTAGGTGCAAAACTGCGGTACAGTATCGCTGGCAAAGCCTTGAACTGAATATAATCTTAACAAGTTGTCATTATTTAGTGACATTCTTCCTCCTTTTTGGTTGGACGTAAGTCAAAAGGCCCTGTCTGCAAAATTGCTATACTCTGAGAAATTTTTGTCTTCGTGAGGTGGCTTGGATGCAAAATGGTGCTATCTTTGGTAAAGCTCCGAAAGGCGTTGTATTATATGTCAGGAATCCTCATTATTATAGAGAAAATGCAGTCCCCCCCCCCTCCCCACCCGCAATTTGAATTAGTGTGCCCCTTCATCCCAATTTGAATTAGTGTGACAATATTTTCGTTAGTTATTTGTTAATTTCATGCAGGACAATTCCTTGTATTAACTTCACTATTCAATGTTTTTATACAGAAACATAATGACAGATACTCGTGATAAGTAATAAGTTGAACATGAGAGGATATTGTAACTTTTAGCAGATTTTTGGAAAGAAACTTGGGGCGACTGCCATCTCCCTTTAAGTGATTTTCGTAGGGTGTAATTGAAAGGTGTGTTGGGGATGGATGACACCTCTAATCTTGGAGAAGTTTTCATTGTTCTAATTTTTTTCTAGATCCATAATGGTGTTATCGTTGATAAAGCTTTGCGTTGATAACATGATCTAAAATTTAATTCCTTACTGAATTTTTCGGCTGTGAAATGGCACCTCTTCAAGACTGGTACCCGGTGCGGGATTCTCCCTAACGCTCTTAGTACGACATGGGGGAGCCACCATCGTAAAGTAAGCTTTGCAAGAAATGTTCGATGAAATGTCTCTCAAGTGGGGGTGGGGGTGGGGGGATGCCACCTTTTAGACCTTAAAGTTTGATGAAAACGTTCGTTTCTTTAAGATTCCATGCTTTAGAAACAAATTAAGATTTCAAGAAGAAAAATTAGATTGGATTTAAAGGGGAAAATGCAGTCACCCGAGTTTAGTGTACCCGGGTATACTATTTCATGAATGGCTTTCAGAATCATGTTACAATATATTTCTCACTGATTTGTGAGGTTCAGACATAGAGTAACTCCTTGGTTTATCTTGAATATGCAACGTTTACGTTCTAACATATCATGAAAAATACTTGCAGTGAAATTAATTAAAAGTTTCTTTACCAGCTGATTGAGATAAGCTTATGTAATTGAAAGTAATCATAGGTTATTTTATCTTTAGTCGGCGTATATGCTGGTGTGTTTAAGCGGTGTATCTTGTAGGAGGAAGATGGGTAATTCGTTAGGAATAGAAACCGGCCGCATGAGAACGCGTCCACGGCGGGGTCCGGGGACCTCCAGGGAAAATTTGGGGAAGAACGGAGCCCTTAGATGTGATTTCTGTGGTTTGAAATCATAATATGGGCAGTAAAATTTTCAGCATTTCATTTTTTCTCAAGTAGTCCAACTTTCATTTACGATTTTGAAATCTTGGAGGGCAGTTGCCACTGCCTCCTCCCCGCAGGCTACGGCCCTGCGTAAGCTCTATCATAAACGTATACTCACACGGACGCCTTGTCCGATGAAATCATGGCATCCTCAAGGCTGCGTTTTCAGAAATTTTCTGAAATCATTTCCATAATATAATTCAAGAAATAGTTTCACTCCTCATGAATATGTTCGGGAAAACAACAGGCATGGTGTTACTTTTTTTCTCCTGTACCAGTTAACGCATACATTCATTTGCTGGGTGCTTTGTACCAAGGTTTAGAGAATACTAACCACACATGAAAAAAAAGTTTGACACATTATGCAGGTTATATTATAAAACTGCAAAATGATGATTATAATTATGTTTGTGGTTATTATCCTAATTTTAAAACGATCCAATTTCCATAAGAACTTAGCTTTTCTTACTTACATATTGGTAGCTACTTTATTTTTGTAAACTTTTGTAGTCCAATGATTGTCTTGAGAAGTTGTTGGTTGTATTTTCTTCAATATGAACATCGTATATTTCTCAAATTCAAAAACAATTCAGGTCTACCACCTGATCTCCACATTGAGACTGTATCTAGGAACTATTTACTTTGAAAATAATGACTTGTGACTTGAAGGAAAATGACTTGTGACTTGACTTGACTTGAAGGTAGATGACTTGCGACTTGAGTTGACTTGAGAAAAAATGATTTGAATACAACTCTGGGAAATGTTACTGATCCATCCATCAGTCACACCTTGCCCTGCCCCCTTCCTCACTGAAAGCTATCGCTTGGGTTTATGTTTGCAAAAGGAATAATCGGAAATCGATGAGAATGCCTGAGCCACTGGACTATGGTCATTGTGCACCGATAGGCCAGAAATATCACAGAGCTCCCTGGTTTGATGATGCATGGGGATTGCTAAGGGGACTACATCAATGATGGTACGAGTTGAATGAGGCTTTGGAACAATAATATCATGTAAGCTACCAAAAAGTAAAAACGAGACACGTACTTAATTACCACGGGAGTATGCGAAGGACACTGAAAGATTGCCCCTGTTGAAGGTAATATAGTAATCATAACATCCAAAGTCTAATGCACGTATCGTAAGTTCTTTCTAATAGAACAAGGAGCCTGTAGCTGTATACTTTGGATAAATACATATAATTTTTTTTTTGGGGGGGGCAGGGTCAAGTTAACATATGAGGTGATCCATCCTCTCTTATGATCCCGCACACTCTAAAAACACTATGGTCAAAATTGGCCATTGATTGGTCAACTATGCACCGATACAAAATACGGTCAAATTGTTGAACTAACTATGGTCAAAAGTGACCACTTAATGGTCAGATCTGATCATTAAGCAGTGCTGTAGTCGAGTTCCCACCTTCGAGCCCGAGTCAGAGTCCGAGTACTCACCTGTGGAGTCCGAGTCCGAGTCACCGACACTGGCATTTGAGTCCGAGTCCCCCTATGGAAGAGTGTACACTTAGACGCAGGAATTTACAAATGATCAATTTTTACACTACCTTTTGCAATGTTGTTGTAGTGTTATCATAGGAGGGATTAGGAGGGGGTGGCAAGCGGGGCACTTGCCCCACACTTTTTCCTAGACCATAAAAATGAGTAAAAATAATTTAAAAAATGAAAGAAAGAAAGAGAGACCAGAGAAATTATGAGGGAATTTTCAACATTGTAGTGAATTTTGCAATGTAAATTGAAGGAAAAACATTAATCTAAATATCAAACAATGCCAGATTTTTTCCTCTGCGCACCCTCTATGAATACAAACTAATACAGTGGCGTGGCTCAAAGGTGGGTAGGCAAGGGGCAATTGTTATTGAAAGGTTTATTACTCTCTAAATGTAAAAGAGTGAAAATCTAGCAAAAAGAGTGACTACAGTAACCACTCTCTGTTTTGAGTGGAATTCCACTCTCCTCGGAGTGGAATTTGCCCTCATTTAGAGTTAATTAGTCTATTTTCACTCGAAAAAAGAGTGGTCACTGTAGGCAATCGTCGAAGAGTGAATTTCACTCTTTTACATTAAGTGAGTAGGTACCTTAATTAAAGTTTCTTCCAAAGAATGGCTGTTAGCGCACAGCCACACTTTTATGACATGGAGCCCTGAAATAAGGGTTACTCAGAGTACTAAATGTACGTCATTACACCCAGCATGCATGGTTATTGCATTCACAATTCACAAATCTACCCCTGTATGGGTAATCGTGATTCTCAATAAATTTTTCGGCATGCCTCGCCTGAGCTCATTGGAAGCAGGTGTATCGTTATAATACTGCTGTCCGTACTCCGTAGTAGAACCTTTTTCGTGGAATTGTCTTCTTATTACTTCCTGTACGATCAGTGCTTGAGTAAATTACGGTACTGTTTCAAAACCCCTACAACCCCTTCTGCTGTTCAGTTTCCACACCAACTTCCATCATCCTCATACAATTGACCGATAGCCACTATCTGAAATTTGCAACCACGATAAGAAAAGTATTCTGTTAGCTTTTCAAATATACCTGCGGATGTGGGTTTTTCTCTTTGGTCAAGAATAGCCGCAGAAACCATTAAATTTAAAAAGGATTCTCGGGAGGATCCCCAATCCGGTTTCTTGCCTTAGACACTAGCAGTTTAAACGCTTGGCTGGACACACACCTTACGAAGGTGCAAGCTCCAGTAAAAATTACTTCTCGGGCATCTTTTACTGTGGAATACCATGGCCATGTCTCTGTAAGAGTTACCCATAACATTTCATTCATTTTGAAAAGTGTTATACACCATCACCCTCAACCTATTATCGTCCTTACAAATTTATGCTTTCACCTGTTTTCGAAACTATCTTATTTTTCACACTAATGAAAAACTTGAGGGTCCCTTGTCCCAGACTATGACAAAAATTAAACAAAAAGAGACAATAGCCTGGCTGAGGAAAGTAGGGGAGTCTTTAATGTAATGGATAATATGGCATTCAAAAAATAAGAAAAACAATAGACTGCAATAAACTGATATAATGCGGTTTTCCTCGAAGTGCTTTGCGCGCACCCGTTTTTACATATTGGTGACGATTACTTCCTATAGAAGATCTTGCATGTACCATATTCATACAAATTCTACCATCATGGTAACCACCCAATGGCCTTCAAAATGACCTGTAGTTCTGATTGAAGCTATTATTAAAATGGACAAATTGTGATTCTGCTAACCTGTTTATAGTGCACATCCGATGAGTTTAAAGATAAATGCTGCCTTATAATACGTCAGGGGTTCCGATGGCGTTGCCCCTGGACCACCACCAGGGTGCCAGGGTGTCGTCCTACTGGGGCCCGAGGGAGGGCCTCTGGACTCCACGCCTTCAAAGGAGCACTTCACGCTCCCTCGGTGCCTTCGGCCCCGTTTGGTATTTCACCCCGGTTTGCCCCACCGCTTTCACACACCAAAGCCGGCCCCTGTGTGTTATGATATAGGCCCTGGGTCTGTATGACAGTGCGAGATTGTCCTTCTTTTATTGGTCACGTGGTGTTACTGTGTGTATGCCAAACATGGTACTGCTTTTGTTTCCTTAATTCTTACTTTGTATTGCCGGAAGGTAGGAAGTGAAGAATAGGTCTGTTTGGGAAAATCGGTGTCGGCGGGAAAACTGTGACTAGAGGTAGGTTGGTTGTCACATTTAAATGATCGATCTTTTAATATTTTGTATTAAATATTGTTGCAAACTTTCAAAATTTTCTCGCGTTCATTGTTTTGCTCCTTAAATTTGAATCGGAATATATTGAGACCTTTTTGTAAATGTTCCGGACCCTGCACCGGCAGATATGTACATTTGGTATTCTTTACGTGAGAGCGTCTTCATTTCGAATGTGCCTCATTTCTGCAACCGTTTTCGCTCCTGACGGTGACTAGTAACGAACGCTTGTGAAGAAGGTGCATTTGGGATAAAAATTTGCCAACAAAACAATTGTGCCGACAACCTGACAAAACGTCAGTTTTGGAAGCAAAAGGGGTGAGCTAGAAGTAAGGTGTCTGGCTACATCTTGGTTAATTAAAGTCTATAGATTGACCTGTATGGACTACGACAGTTGGAATTCTCTGGCTTCAAACCCACCTTGAATTTCAGCTCCTACATACCATCACTAATCTCTCTGCTACATCCCTGTGAGCAAACCGTACCCTTATCCAATTATCCCCCACGGCCACCCACCCACCACCCAATTACATGCTCACTCAGGCTGCAGTCAGATCGACCATATTGTTTGACGTATGTAATCCAGTGGTGGTGATGGGCGGTGGCGTACACGGGGGCATTGGTCGGTGGCTTCCCCCTCTCTGATGCCGATTTTTTCTTTTTTCTTTTTTTTTTAGCTTCTAAAAAAACTTAAATTGGTTTTACACAAATTTTACTTCAAAAGGTAGCATATGTGACACCAGATTGCATGTAAGGACACCTCATTTTTCAAACATTTTAAAGGGGAGGGGGACACCCCTTCCCCCAGGCCGGCGATCAGACAACATACTGCATGGCTCCCCTAAGAGTACGCCACTGGTGAGGGGGACTAGGCAGTTAAAATGAACTTACGAAATCTTAGGACACCATATGCTTTGATAGAAACATATAGGCCTATAGGCCAAATATTATTTCCTTTCCTCTTATTTGCCTTTTCTTATTTGAACTACGCATTTCTAAATAATGACATTTCAGAAAAAAGAATACGTACAGTATCGAGGTACAACTTTTGCAGCCAGGTAATTTGCCACTCACTGCATTTTAGGAGGCTTTTTTGGCAAAAAAAAATTCTTTTTACGCTATACACTTTTCAAAAAAGATATGGGCCACTTAATCTGACATTATTTTATTTGTTACCAGTAGCGTAGCCAGAGGAGCAGGGGGCAGACTGCCCCCCCCCCCCGGGGCGAAAAATGGAAGTAAAATCGGGACGACGGAAAAATGAAAAAAAAAATAAACGAAGGGAAAAAGAGGGAGAAGGAAAAGGGAAGGGGAAGAGGAAAGGGGAAGAAGGGAGAAAAAGAGAAAAAAGGGAAAATAACAGGAGAAAAGGGAAATAAAATAATAACAATAGGAATCATTATCGATGGAAGGAAAGGATGGAGAGAAGGAAACGGGCTTGATAAGGTAGAGCACTGGTTCAAATATCGACGGGACGAGTATACTGATACAGGTAGGGCTAGGGACCGTGGAAAAGACCAAAGGGAATGAGAAAGAGAAGGGCTAAGAAGGCAGAAACGGGACGAGGGATGAAGCGAGGCAGATTGTGCATGAGAAAGAGGAAAAGATGAACTAGGAAAGGGAATAGAGAGCGTTAGACGACTAGGGAGTCCGGAAGGACAGACTATGAAGCAGAGCAGTTAGAGTAAGGGATAGAAAAATGGACGTAAAGCAAGGCTGTCAGTGTGGGAGCTATAGGGATAGTAGCTACCGTCCCGATTTTTATTTTTAATCACTATCAAAAAGGGATACTTAAAATAAATGTCCCGGTGCAGATTTTCTTTCAAAGTCACACAATGAGTGGAAAGTATCCAGTTGCGTTGCCACTTATTGGGGTTTGGTGTCAGAACCCTAATGAGTGGTCAAGAAAAATTGCCAAGAGAAACTATAAGCATGAATTTGAATATAACATGGGCAAGCTCCACCCATATTTTGCTTTCCCAGCTGACTAGATATAAAGTGATAAATCTTAGCTCTATGCACTTATATTTTATTTGTTCTCAGGTGACCTCCTGGTGTGGCTGACTTTAGCAGCAATCCTCCTAACATCTTAAAACCCAAAATATGTAGTAATTTTGGAGTGTAACGTAGTAGAGTCACAATGGGGGCCCGGGCCATGGCCCCCACCGTTGTAAGTAGTCAGGGGAAAATCAGCTAGTCGGGGGAAATCGGAAGCAGTCTGACCGAGACTGGCCGAGCATCAGGCGCACTCTCCCTCCCCCAATTGGCCGTTATGGATGTTTTAACATGCTCTAGAATGTGTCAAAAATAGCACCATTTTTCATCTCGGCGAGCTTCTAAAAGCAAAAATTCCCCTCCCCCGGGACGGCGAATAATCATTTTTTTGTCTCTCTATTGTAACAGTAATCAATAAACAAATAGCAGTCTGAAGAACGGTCAATCATCTAGTTATAAAGATAACTACCTTTATACTGGTCATTAGGCAAGCGTGAAGCCAGGGGATGGAGAAAGAGGGCAGCCGCCCACCTTATTTTTAGTATTTTATTGTGTTTACTTTTTACAATAGTGCTAGTGTTTCTCCTTTTTGTATGCGATAAATAGGCCCGGGAAGTGCCATTTCCAGCCATCTGGGAGGCATTTTGGACCAAAATGTCCTTGCGCTCCGCGCCACCATCGGTTGGCGCGGAGTGCAGAGAGACTTTCTATGAGCTGCGTCCCTCCCACTTCCTTGACATTTTTTTAATAGTTTGTTAATAGTTTTGTTAATAGTTTGCGTCTAGCCAGCTGGAATTTTCTCTGTGCTAGTCGGTGGAATTCACAGTCTACCCCCACCCCACAAATCCTGCGCACGCCACTGGTGTAACGTACAACATCCCGGGAAGGATCATTTCCTCAGTGTAGTTTGGGAAGGCATTTTGGCCAAAATATTCCCTGTACGCTTCGCGCCAACTGGTGGTGGCGCTCCGCGATGATAAAGTCTCAAAGGGTCTCTCTGAAGAAAGGCATTGATCCCTCAAGAATGATTTCTCCTCGATCTTACACCGAGTTTACCACTGACAGTTCACCCCGGCTTCATCAAATCGAGTAATGGTAAATAGTTAAATTGTGATCATATATAGTGTGACTATAAGTTCGCATACTGATAAGGCCATTTGAATATCAAGTCGAATCAAGTCGATAATTTATTCTCATGCCCCCAATTCTATTCCGAAGCTTCCGGACTTGTCCCGGGGTGATAAACTGGACCCAAAAGAAACGATGGGGGGGGGGGGGACCCACCTCTACAATTAGTTTGAAAAATCATGAAATCGGGACGAAAATTTTCATTTTGCCCCCACCCCCCGGACGAAGACCCTGGCTACACGCCTGTTTGTTACCCGTCCTATGGTCACCGATTGAGTGCGCATTCAATGTCATTTACAGATAGCGTAGATAAATGTTCAGGGTTATGTTCACTATTTTGTAAATACCCCCAGAGCTTCCGGGGCTACGCCCTTTTTATTCCATTCTGTGCTGCTCTGAACCAGGGATCTTTCGACGGACCACTAGACACCACATATTCAGGTGAAACCCTAACCATTTCAAAACGAGGCCTAAAGGCAACATAAAAGGAATCGCGTCTGGCTGTGGCCCGTGAGATCTTCCCGATAAAACATGTGGGCCATGTGGACCACAGGTAGTTTTTGTCGTAAGACTTTTTATAAAATCATCTACACTATACAGCGCATGATGCAAAGACGAAAATACCGTGTGTTGTATAGAAAGGACAAGGTAAAGCTATGTGAAGACGGATTAATTGCATAACAGTGATTCCCAAATTCTGCCGGTCTCGAGCCCGGTCTCGGGAAATTTGGAGACGAGTCACGAGTCCCGACTGTACGAGACCGAGTTCGAGTCCGAGTCCTTGCCCACCGAGTCCGAGCCACGAGTCTGAGTCCTTAAAATCGGGACTCGAGACCGGTCTGGAGTTCGAGACCGGTCTCGAGTACCATGGGCGGCTCTAAGAAATTTTGTTGGGGGAGGGCAAACTCAAGTCCGTATTCAGGGAGGTTCGGAAGACCCCCCCCCCCCGGCAATATTAATGGTCAGCTCCGGATAGTACAATAGGAGTACGGTTATTATAATGTATTACAGCGATGCCTCATATAGTCTTCAAGAGCTCTGCAAAAACCATTTCAGGCAGTCA
Source organism: Holothuria leucospilota (assembly GCA_029531755.1). Taxonomy (NCBI): domain Eukaryota; kingdom Metazoa; phylum Echinodermata; class Holothuroidea; order Aspidochirotida; family Holothuriidae; genus Holothuria; species Holothuria leucospilota. Next base: position 9,631 of record JAIZAY010000129.1, read on the forward strand.
GTCATGAGCTGACTACTTTAAAAATGAACATAGGCGTAGGAAGCTTTTCGAGACGGGAGGCTGAACCTTGTTTCGGATCGCCGTCCTGGGGGAGGGGTCTATGGGAAGGGGGTGTCCCCCTCCCCCCTAGAAAATTTTTGGGTATTTGAGGGTCCTCCGATGCAATTTGGTGCAACATTTTGGACAAACTTTAAGGAAAATTACAGCAATTTTTTGGCATTTCTTACAGAAGAGACAAATAAGGGGTTTTCGCCCTTGGATCTTGGGGGGCGGAAGCATACTTCATCCCCCTCACATTTTTAACTGGGGGGCTTTAGCCCGCTTCCTACGCTATGAAAATAAATACAACATATCAGCCGATGGCTTCTCCATAAAGGGGAGTAAAAGGCAGGTGAAATGGGCAAAGCGGCTTGATCCATTTGTATAAAATGAGCCCCACCTTTAAATATTTTGTTTTTTTTTTTTCATTGTGTCACCAATGTGTTTCAGCTTTGCCAAGAAACCATAAAATGTTGGTTTTCTGGATTGTTTTCTTTAACTAACAAAAATTTCGAGCCCTGAAGACACTTGAAAACGATGAAATGATAACACTATTTTGGATCTCAGTACCGTTCCGAAACGATATTTTTAAAGGGGGAAGGGAATTCCCCTAACTCAGAACGACGTCTCATCCTATATACAAATAGCTAGGCCAAAAAGTCTCACTACACTGACCTTAGATTGACTGTTTGGTGTCTGTATTTTAAATCAACTGAAACGGTATACTTTAGCACAGAAGTGGAGAACCTTTTGCTTATAACATGCCATTTGACAGTCATAAGACCGCTCGTGGGCCAACGAACGGCGCTGTCAATTTGGACAAGGAAAGGGAAATCTCTTCTTCTATGGGAAACACAATTCGTTTAGGCTACATGCCCGTTACAACTTTTTGTAGACAGATAGCTATGCTAATGTGGCCAGGTGACACCCGGGCAAAACTGCTTTTAGTCGTGGATGAGAATCAACACAAGGGTTGTGTATCAAATGACCCCGGAAGCTCTGAAGTGTCTGCAAAGCTATGGGCATTTAACTCCAGCATTACCTTTACCCAGGCTCTGTAAATGACATTATGAAGCCTAAACTAATCAGATTACAAAAATCATAGCGTGATCATTTGTTTTGATAACCGTAGCTCGCACTAATAGTAGGTCCATTTGTGATGTCTGAAGTATATATAGTAGCAAACAAGCAACTGAGAAAACGCCCGTGAAGCGAGCCGAAAAAAAAGTCGTTTTGAAAGCACTTTATTAATGTTTAACCCTTGCGACAGTGCATTGAAAAGTTATTTACTTCGTTAATATTAAACTGAGTCAAGGAAAAGGGAGCGCCTAACCCATCTCGAATCACATGTTTTGTTTTATTTAGGCCTATTTATTATTTTTCTGGAAAATTGAAGACCATGCTTTGCAAACTTTTTTTTTTGGGGGGGGGTGCCCCCCGTGCCCCTATGGCGAGCCGCTAATGCGAGTACTAAAGTACTGTCATTAAGTGGTCATTTTTGACCATAGTTAGTTCAACAATTTGACCATATTTTGTATCGGTGCATAGTTGACCAATCAATGGTCAATTTTGACCATAGTGTTTTTAGAATGCAGTATCACCACTGATTATGATACAGTTTATTGTAAGGGCGCCAAAAGAATTTGACATATTCACAAGATATTACTGTTGAAAACTGGTAAAAATTTGTCACTAAAAAGAAAACCTGAAAATATGCTGCTGATTAGCCTATGAATTTTTAATGCCTTTCGCGCTGCTTGCTTTTATGCCGACACACTTATTTGAAAACTACTGGGAAGGGGGCTAGAACGTATCTTGGCCTCCCGAGTCATTTATTGGGGGCAGCCCACTTGGCTCCCACGCTTCTTAAGCGTATGATTGTAATGTCCATAGGACTATTTGGATTATAAGATTACAGATTAATACTGGATCATGATCATCTTCTCCAAATCATTTTACAAACGACTTTAGTCAGAAGAGAGTCTTTTGAGCACAGCAAATTGGGTATGTGTCGATAGAAAAACTTATTTGATGTCGGACTTATATCTGACTATTATGGACAAGAAGTAGCCTAAAAGAAAAGGACACAGAAAGAAAAATGGTTCCATACTTCGGAGGTTCGGACGTCTTCATGGTTAACAAATTAAAGTATAATTAACCCACAGATGTTGTTAATCGGAAAAAATTACATAACTTGCATGTCATTTACTAAAAATAACATACAGCTGGGGCTGAGTTCTATTTCAGAAAAGCTTGCAGAGCAGCCTGGCCTCACTTGAAACTATTTCTGACGGTTTTTAATAAGCCGATCGCATCGCAAGAGTGGCATTTCTTCCTTACAAATGGGGATTGTTTATATTGCTCTCTTTACGGACGTTTCTATATTCCGACTCAAGTCTACATGGAGATTAGTGTAGTAGGATAAGGGTTAACTTCAGGCGCGGTTCTAGACCGAGATTTTTTTTGGGGGGGGGGGGGGGGCTTAGGGGGGGGGGGGTTTAAACGGAAGAATAAAATTTTAAGTAAATAAAAAAACCGACAATGGGGAATTATGCAAAGGAGTACTCCATCAGTGCGTACCCAGGATTTCTCTCACGGGGGGGGGGGCAATCACAGTATGTTGTGTGATCGCCGGCCTGGGGGAAGGGTCTAAGGGGAGGGGGTGTCCCTCCCCTTTTTGAAAAATTTTGAAAAATTAAGATTTACTTACATGCAATTTGGTGGCCACATACGCTACATTTTGAAGCAGAATTTGTGTTAAAAAAAATTTACGTATTGTTAGGAACTAAAAAAAAAATTGGCATCAGGGAGGGGCATGGCCCCCCTGCTTACGCCTGATAGTAATAATCATAGGCGTATGGGACTCTTGCAGGTTTGGGGTCCAGAAAAGTTTTGCCCGAAACTATCTCAAAAAGTTGCCAGAATTCCGTTTGCAGTTCAGGTGCATGAAATAGAACCACTAAACCACTACAGGCGCGCGAAGCGCGCGAAAATTTTTGCACATTTTCGGGCATTCGATCAAAAATTCGCGAACTCAGTAGAAAATGAGGCTTCACTTTTACTTCTTCTCTGCCGGAATTTCAGTTTGAGTAAGGTATCAAATGTTGTTCATGTCTGGTCTATACTGTTACAAAGGCATTCTGAACTGTGGATTTGAGCAATCACTGGATTTGAGAGACCGACTTTTTTGGGCGCTCAGCAGAGACCACTTTGATTTTCACGCCCCCCCCACCACACATCAGTACAACCTGTTATTTACGCCCCTTGGGCCTGGCGTCGAACGTAAGAATGTAACTGGGTAAGCTAGTAGGGCCGCCCGCACTGTGCCTACCGTCGTTAATACAGTACTAAGAGACGAATCGGTGCTGGCGTACTACCTGCAGTCAAAACAACGGTCTGTACGTAAACGTGGGAACGTGGATATCAAGATAACGTGATCACATGCCTATCGTGTGCATGACACAATTTTGAGAAACTAAATCCACTGGGACTAAGATGTGCACAAATGTATCGGACAATTTTGTTTTTCCCTCAATACACGCAAATAAAGCATGAAGATAACAACTCAACCTCAGAAAGTTTTTTTGGGGGGGCTTAGCGGAATCGTGGGGGGGCTTGAAGTCCACAAAAGCCCCCCCCCCCCCCCCCCGTGAAACCGCGCCTGGTTAACTTATGGTTAGGTTAAGATGAGAGTATTAGGGTACGTGTGTCGGAACATAGAGACTTCGGAACAAAGATGTGCAACCAAACAAATAGGCCTATACCTCGTTAAATTGTCGTGAACCTGTTGCATTTCCCTAAGGGTGATTCCTTTTTTGCCAGCATTCCAGCAACAACAACAATCATGATGCAATTCATCGTCTATGTCAGTGGTTCCGAACTTTTTTCAGCTCACCGCCCCCTTTTACCGACTATAGGGTTGGGCACCCCTTTGTCTGTAGAATGATATAGCTATGAATAAAACGACAATAATATAAAAACATGTTGGAAGAAAGGGGAGACCTGCACATTCACGGCTTTTTACGTGTGGGTCCGACCCAGTGGCATAGCCAGAATTTCTCTCAGGGAGCCATACAGTATGTTATGTGAAAAATTTTTGAAACATTAGGTGTCCTTACATACAATCTGGTGCAACATATGCTACCTTTGAAGTAATATTTGTGTTTAAAAATTTACATATTTTAGATACTTAAGAAAACAACTTGGCATGGGTGAGGGGGCATTGCCCAATGCCCCTAAAAACGCCACTGGTCCGACCCAGGGTAGCAAACCAGCGGTGCAGGACTTAAAAAAACTGATTCCCTTTAAGATGACAAAGCCTAAACCCGCCATTTACAAAAGCCTGAAGGCTTCATGGGGGTCAAGAGTGTAGAAATTCTGGGGAAAGTTAACAGTTGCATATTGCCCATCGACATGGATTTGGACTTCTTGTCTCACAATGACACCCCCCCGTGGGGCAACGTCCCACAGCAGGGGACACGGGGGAAGCTCATCCCGGAAGCTCTGGGGCATTTAGATATATTGTCCACCACAAGAATGAAGGTACTGTAGGTCAAGCTTTGACTGCCCCCCCCCCCCCGATTATCCTACAGATTAACTCTTCAAATAGGCACTGAACGATGACTGAAGAGATTATAAAGATCTCGCCTTAGAAGACATTTTGTATAGTTCAACAGCTACTAACTGAAGTCTTCTTTGATACTCGCAAGAATAAAGGGCTAGTCTTATGGTTGGAAGGAATAAGGATGGTATTGGTTGCATGTAGCTCTGAAAGACTTATGTCACTTAAACTGTCCTACAGGTACCGTGGGAAATATTGAGAAAGCCGAAACTATACCACCGGACAAATTGCATATTTGAAAACGTTTTACGTTTTACTTCAAAGTACATCAATTTTGCAAAGTGTTATCTACGGTTACCTACATTTTTTTATTTTCTGTCAGGCACGTCATGTTTGGACATCACGGACAATACCATGGTAACCTTCGGTCTAGGCTTTCATCGCCCTTCGGGGACTTGAGGGGCCCTCTCCAGGGCAAAGATAATGACTTTTCACACTGTTCGATGGCAATTTTAGGTGGCATCTGGCAAAGAAGATAATGCAAAAATTTTGCGGTGCACCTGAGGAAGGTATTTTATACCTCGCCTTGATGACTTCGTTATCTCCCTTTTATACAACCAATTTGAAAGCTAGAGAAAAACTTTTGGAATCTGGTAGAACCCGGATTCAATTGAGTGACCCATTTTTTTCAAACGCCCCGGCGTCCCTTGGACTCATTTCCCCCTCCTGAGTTGCGAAAATGCCCCCCGGGGCGATAACGCCTCTGTTGGGAACCAGGCGCGTAGCCAGGGTCTTCGGCCCGGGGGGACAAAATGAAAATTTTCGTCCCGATTTCATGATTTTTCAAACTAATTGTAGAGGTGGGTCTCCCCCCCCCCCCACCGTTTCTTTTGGGTCCAGTTTATCACCCCGGGACAAGTCCGGAAGCTTCGGAATAGAATTGGGGCATGTGAATAAATTATCGACTTGATATTCAAATGGCCTTATCAGTATGCGAACTTATAGTCACGATGATCACAATTTAACTATTTACCATAACTCGATTTGATGAAGCCGGGGTGAACTGTAAGTGGTAAACTCGGTATAAGATCGAGGAGGAATCATTCTTGAGGGATCAATGCCTTTCTTCAGAGAGACCCTTTGAGACTTTATCATCGCGGAGCGCCACCACCAGTTGGCGCGAAGCGTACAGGGAACATTTTGGCCAAAATGCCTTCCTAAACAACACTGAGGAAATGATCCTTCGCGGGGTGTTGTACATTACACCAGTGGCGTGCGCAGATTTGTGAGGTGGGGGTAGACTGTGAATTCCACCGACTGGCACAGAGAAAAGCCCAACTGGCTAGACGCAAACTATTAACAGGGGCGTAGCAAAAAATTTCAAGTAAGTGGGAGGGACGCAGCTCATAGAAAGTCTCTCAGCGCTCCGCGCCAACCGATGATAGCGCGGAGCGCAAAGAAATTTTGGTCCAAAATGCCTCCCAGATGGCTGGAAATGGCACTTCCCGGGCCTATTTATCGCATATAAGAAGGGAAAACACTAGCACCATTGTAAAAAGTAAACATAACAAAATACTAGAAATAAGGTGGGCGGGTGCCCTCTTCCCCCACCCCCTGGCTTCACGCTTGCCTAATGACCAGTATAAAGGTAGTCATCTTTATAACTAGATGATTGACCGTTCTTCAGACTGCTATTTGTTTAGTGATTATTGTTATGATAGAGAGACAAAAAATTGATTATTCGCCGTCCCGGGGGAGGGGAATTTTTGCTTTTAGAAGCTCGCGGAGATGAAAATTGGTGCTATATTTGACACATTCTGAAGCATGTTTAAACACCCACAACGGCCAATTGGGGGAGGGAGAGTGCGCCTGATGCTCGGCCAGTCTGGGTCAGACTGCTCCCGATTTCCCCCGACTAGCTGATTTTCCCCTGACTACTTACAACGGTGGGGGCCATGGCCCCGGCCCCCATTGCTCACGCTACTACGTTACACTCAAATTACTACATATTTTGGGTTTTAAGATGTTAGGAGGATTGCTGCCAAAGTCAGCCACACCAGGAGGTCCCCTGAGAACAAAATAAAATGTAAGTGCATAGAGCTAAGATTTATCACTTTATATCTAGCCAGCTGGGAAAGCAAAATATGGGTGGAGCTTGCCCATGTTGTATTCAAATTCATGCTTATAGTTTCTCTTGGCAATTTTTCTTAACCACTCATTAGGGTTCTGACACCAAACCCCAATAAGTGGCAACGCAACTGGATGCTTTCCACTCATTGTGTGACTTTGAAAGAAAATCTGCACCGGGACATTTATTTTAAGTATCCCTTTTTGATAGTGATTAAAAGTAAAATTAAAATCGGGACGGTAGCTACTGTCCCTATAGCTTCCACACTAACAGCCTTGCTTTACGTCCATTTTTCTATCCCCTTACTCTGACTGCTCTGCTTCATAGTCTGTCCTTCCGGACTCCCTAGTCGTCTAACGCTCTCTATTCCCTTTCCTAGTTCATCTTTTCCTCTTTCCCACGCACAATCTGCCTCGCTCCATCCCTCGTCCCGTTTCTGCCTTCTTAGCCCTTCTCTTTCTCATTCCCTTTGGTCTTTCCACGGTCCCTAGCCCCACTTGTATCAGTATACTCGTCCCGTCGATATTTGAACCAGTGCTCTACCTTATCAAGCCCGTTTCCTTCTCTCCATTCTTTCCTTCCATCGATAATGATTCCTATTGTTATTATTTTATTTCCCTTTTCTCCTGTTATTTTCCCTTTTTTCTCTTTTTCTCCCTTCTTCCCCTTTCCTCTTCCCCTTCCTTTTTTCTTCTCCATCTTTTTTCCCTTCGTTTATTTTATTTTTTCATTTTTCCGTCGTCCCGACTTTACTTCGATTTTTCGCCCGGGTGGGAGACAGTCTGCCCCCCTGCCCCCCTCTGGCTACGCTACTGTCGGGAACCACTGGTCCAGACTGAAACCTTAGAAATGCGACCATAAATATGTTGAATACCCACCTGTACAGCGAGTAATACCAAGAAGGGGTGAGGCGCACATTGACTGAGTGGGTGGAATAGGCTACTATATAATATAAACTGTACCAGCGGTTGCATAGTTTTGAATATTCACTAAAAATCATCCAGTCATAGCTTCTGACATTTCTATGATTAGGTCTGTCCAAAGATTTTTTTTTTCAGTGTTCACTTGTGCAATTGTTAAGGATATGACGGAAGAAGGAATATTCCATACAGCCTGCTACGCAGGCAAGCCGACAATGGGTGTAAGAAAATTACCCTTAAATCCAGCTTTAGAATAATTGTGTCCTTTTGTAATAAACTTGCATTAACGTCCGTTAAATTGCATGACGATATTGTGCATATTACCGTACATCACAGACTGAAAACCACGTGACGGCTCAGATTGGATTGAATGTTTCTAGAAACTAAATAAAAATCTCCTGGCGAAGGATAAACTGACATGCGCATGCAGCTGGGAATACGAATGCAGACATGACACGGGTGTAGCAGATTAGTTTAACCCCTGAGTCCAGCTATCCCCAGACTAGATCACCCCTCGGGACAGTCTAGTTCAGAGTAAATCATTCTCCAGTGATCTACCACTGAGCAGAATCCCCCCCCCCCCGAACAATCTACCCAAGTGTTTATTTTATACAAAATTAATGCAAGACTAAGTCTACTGTGTACAACAAGCAAAACGCTAATTTATAACAAAATATCCCACCAGTACAATATCAAGTTTTAACATAAATTGGTCAAAACCAATTTTTCCAGGTTTCCTCAGATTTTCAAAATTGACCGCACAAACAAAGAGAATAGTTACATTTGAAAGATTCGAAGAGTTGTTGTCGGTAAAAGATAGATCTTTACCTGGGGATCGGGTACCTCTGGCTTCTCTTATCCCCCTCACCTCTCTCGTCCCCCTCTAAATTGGAGTTGCTTTAGCCCTTACATTTTTTCATAGGTATGTGCCGTATGTCGATTTCGGTGACAGACTCTAATGATCTGTCCATACATTGATGCTGTTCAAATTCCATTAATGCACCCCTCTCATAAAAGCAAGAGGCTGCTGTGGGTGTATAAAAAGAATACAGAAGGGCCTGCTGTTTGGGGAAATATTTTAGCCAGCCAACGAAATAAGAAAGAATTATAAGAAAGTCTTCAATTAATAAAATTATTTGTTATATAATCTCATATTGTTAACACCACGTTGTAACTAGAAACTTGTAAACAAGTGCGTCCCAGTCTTTAGACAATGCAATCAGTTCTGTGAGGAAAAGCCTACATAGCCAGCCAGACATAATCATTTAACATCATAATAAGAACTAGGGCATACAAAATAACAGACTTGTCTCAGGGTTATAGGCCGGTCTACATGATGCATACATTTTCCCATGAACATCGTCATACAAATAGTTAAACACTTGTTGTGAAAATGAAACATGCAGCTGAAAGTTTGAACGCCTTCATACATGTTGGACGTTGTTCAGATTTGTTGAGAAAGCAGTCCATACCGTTATGCTTTTATCCATTAGCATCGTCATACAAATGTATGATGATGTTTTTGACCAAATGTATGGCCGTGTTAGGCTTTTGTATAAACTCAGTGCTAAGGTGACGAATGTGACATAGACAGCGGAATATTTGCACACAGCGGCCTTATTCTACGGTAACCCTGGTTGTTTACAATACGTAAAATTGTCATTATCGGACTTATAATTATTACTGAGTTTGATACGTATTTGAAACGTGAAAATGGGGTTGTGAAATACCGGTGCAAAAGTCGCTAGTTGGTCTCCAAGGAAACTTTTATTCGGTCTTTAAGGGAAATAAAAAAAGAAAGAAATTTGAAGAAAATTCAGCATAAACGTGAAATTTTTGTAATAAAAATCCAACTAAAACATAACACAATGACTTCAAAAATGCAATGGACGCAGGGTTATCTCATAATACTTCCTGCAGGGCAGGTTAAGCAGAAGTATCGCTGCAGAGCCCCATTCAACCCCTACCATCATTTAGACTTCCACCCATAGGTGCCCTGCTTTATCAACCTGAAGTTATTCCTAATTAAGTTCAATAATTAAAGGAAAAAAGAACCTGCAAGCCTTTAAAGTAATAGACAACTTTTTAATTTCTTCTTTTTTTGGTCTGTTTAGTGCGCTTCCGATGTCATTTGAACATAGTTAATTTTTTACTCTAATTTTCAAGATTTTATAACAACAGAACAATGTAAACAGATGTAAACAACGATCTACAAACAATGTATTTCGACCCAAAGTTTCGAACGTGAAAGCTAGTCAGGTGATTGCGGATGTTTCAGAGACCTGGGAAAACAAACTATTTGCAATTTCCTTCTCCCAAATTGACATAGCAAGAAATCAAGCAAACGCAGCAGGATTTTTCGTCCATAAACAGCAGCTTCGGTTGGTAATTAACATGCTCCTTGATGGAGTGTATAAAGTTGTTTAAATATTTCATTTACTGTACTTATTATTCAATTATTTTGTTGCTCATCATATCCTTCATTGTATACATTTCCTCATGCAATACCTATCATAATCAAAGTATGCAATAAGGTATTGGGAGTGGTTTTGAATCGCACAGCCCTTTGAAGCGGGATATCACATAGCCCTCACCACCCTGTTTTTCCCAAATTTCGAACCACTGTCGTAGATACACCTTCAATGCTGTTACAGGTAAGTGAATGTTTTGTTGTGGTACTTGTGGCCTCCAGTCTTCCCAAACTCATATTCTTTTACAAACTGTATGTTTAGTGTTACAAGACGACCCGTCAGGAACACCAGATTGAATCCATCGACGAGCGAATGGAAAGTTCCAGAGAATTCAACTTCAACGCAGCCTTTCTAGAATTGTCTAGAAGTGAGAACTGTTTACGTAATGTCCCAATTATAGCAGCGACACTTCTAAGAAATATTGACATTGTTTGCTTATGGTGCATAAAAGGAACGTTCTCGTAATTGCTCGACTGTGTGCACTAGAAGTTTCTGTTAAATTCTGGAGAGTTCTCGATTGAAAGCCTGGCGTATAAAAGGCAGTTCAACAACTGTTATAGGGGAGAGATATCATAATACTGACCAGACGCTGTTTGTTGAGAAGTTTATATTCTCTGATCGAATCACCAGCAGCCAGCCACTGACACTGCACACTTGTGATAAATTGCCTTACGCTGTTTCTACGCTGTGTATTGAGATTGTTATCATCCATCATCGCCTAGCCTTGTCGTAATTCGCTCGTGGAACCAGTTCCTACGCTACAGCACGCTGCAGGTCTACTACTGTACCATCGTCAACGTGAATGCACTACCAGCCCTTGGACCAGACCAGGCAAATATTAAGTAAAGGATTGTGAGTAAGTCTAATTAATTATTGTAAATTTAAGTAAGATAAGGAGATTGTAAACAATCATTAAGTTGTTGAATTTTAATCTCGTTCTTCTGTGATCTTTCGCTGTTATTGGTTTGACTTGCGACCACAAGCCGTAACATTAGTGGGTCAAAATTTTTCTTTTTCCCAATAATTCTGCTATCTAGTCGTTTAACCCGTGCCTATTATTGGTGAAAATGGTGAAAACATTTTGTTCCCGATTTTGAATGATAACGTCGGAACCCCCCCCCCCCCTGATATTACACAATTGAATTCCCAAATATTAGGGGGAAGACTCCGCTTTTCCTTCAACTTTGAGGTTCTTGTGTAAGATTTTATTCCTGTATGATATATTTGCTTTTGATTTTTATTGTAATGGCGTTAACATTCATATTACATAACATTATGTCAGTGTGCCCTGTTCATTCTGTTAAATTATTTCCGATGTAATGACGAAGGGTTTGGGGTAGAGGCCTCGATTCTCAACCCATTCGTTTGCCATGTCACTCAAACTCCCGCTGCAATGATTAACTAATTTGACCTCTCCCCTCCACACGCATACATATACACCACCACACGCATACACACACAATTAAATCGTGTAATCTTTTCTCCTTTCATTTTTTAATTTCACTTAACTCAAATTCTAGGCCAATCTTTCCTTTTGGTAAATTTTTCCAGCGAAAATACTTCAGCTGGACAATTTGAAAAGATACGTAAACCACAGTATGTCATTTATTGTGCCAATTTTCTTCGGTCAGCAGGTTACCAGGAGCGTAGCCAGCGGGGGCAGACTCCCCCCCCCCCCCGGGCGAAAAATCGAAGTAAAATCGTGACGACGGAAAAATGAAAAAAAAATAAACGAAGGAAAAGAGGGAGAAGGAAAAGGGAAGGGGAAGAGGAAAGGGGAAGAAGGGAAAAAAAGAGAAAAAAGGGAAAATAACAGGAGAAAAGGGAAATAAAATAATAACAATAGGAATCATTATCGATGGAAGGAAAGGATGGAGAGAAGGAAACGGGCTTGATAAGGTAGAGCACTGGTTCAAATATCGACGGGACGAGTATACTGATACAGGTAGGGCTAGGGACCGTGGAAAAGACCAAAGGGAATGAGAAAGAGAAGGACTAATAAGGCAGAAACGGGACGAGGGATGAAGCGAGGCAGATTGTGCATGAGAAAGAGGAAAAGATGAACTAGGAAAGGGAATAGAGAGCGTTAGACGACTAGGGAGTCTGGAAGGACAGACTATGAAGCAGAGCAGTCAGAGTAAGGGGATAGAAAAATGGACATAGAGCAAGGCTGTCAGTGTGGGAGTTATAGGGATAGTAGCTACCGTCCCGTTTTTTATTTTTAATCACTATCAAAAAGGGATACTTAAAATAAATGTCCCGGTGCAGATTTTCTTTCAAAGTCACACAATGAGTGGAAAGTATCCAGTTGCGTTACCACTTATTGGGGTTTGGTGTCAGAACCCTACTGATTGGTCAAGAAAGATTGCCAAGAGAAACTATAAGCATGAATTTGAATATAACATGGGCAAGCTCCACCCATATTTTGCTTTCCCAGCTGTCTAGATATAAAGTGATAAATCTTAGCTCTATGCACTTAAATTTTATTTTGTTCTCAGGGGACCTCCTGGTGTGGCTGACTTTGGCAGCAAACCTAACATCTTAAAACCCAAAATATGTAGTAAGTTTGGAGTGTAACGTAGTAGCGTGAGCAATGAGGCCGGGGCCATGGCCCCCACCGTTGTAAGTAGTCGGGGGAAAATCAGCTAGTAGGGGAAAATCGGAAGTAGTCTGACCGAGACTGGCCGAGCATCAGGCGCACTCTCCCTCCCCCAATTGGCCGTTATGGGTGTTTTCTCATGCTTCAGATGTGTTAAATATAGCACCATTTTTCATCTCAGCGAGCTTCTAAAAGCAAAAATTCCCCTCCCCCGGGACAGCGAACAATCAATTTTTTGTCTCTCTATTATAACAATAATCACTAAACAAATAGCAGTCTGAAGAACGGTCAACCATCTAGTTATAAAGATGACTACCCTCAGGGGCGTAGATTTCTTTTCAACTTTGGGGGGGGGGGATGGGGTGAACTATCGCAAATGTGGAAAATGTGCACGTGAAGCGTGCACGGCGAGCGAGAAGCGCGAGCCCATGACGGGTGGGGTCCAGGGGCCCGCCTTAGGGCCCCTGGTGGGGTCCAGGGGCAAAGCCTCGGTGGGGGTGCAGGGGGCGAAGCCCCCGGAAGCTCCTGGGTTTTAATGTCTCAGAGGTGCCAGGAAGACTGTTTTAAGCGGTTAAGTTTAGCGGTAATGTTGGTAGGCTGTTGGTATATTTGTACATTAAGGAAATGCTATTTTGAGCACAAAACTCCTTGATAAGCTGCACTGGATTGAAATTGTACAAGAGCAACAATGTCCTGTTAAGCTTTAAAAGGCAGGGATCAACATATAGGGTCATCCCAGACAACTGGAGTTTGAATTCGGAGATCATTACATGACCTGCAAGTTGGCTTGAGATCAGTGGCGTCGCAAGGTTTTTTTGTGATTGGGGGCACCATAGATGATGTCGTAATAATACCTCAGTTCCCCCAATCTGCATAAATTACACCTTTATTTTTCATGCGTTCCTGCATTTGCATGCAGCAGTTTTGATCTTTCGTTTGTCACTACATAAAGGTGTCGTCCTGGGGAAGGGGTTTCCCCTCCCCTTTAAGATTTTTTTTAAATTAATCTAAGGTCTTTTCGATGCAAAATGGTGTGCTATCTTTAAGATGTTTTTGGAACTGATCATATATGGCCGGAAAATGTCCATAATTTAGTGAATGCTAATTTTTGATAAGGTAAAAGAGGAGAATTTGTTGTCTATTAAGAGACAGATACGTTGTCAACAAATCTCCTGAAGCCCCCTCCCTTCTGACTATTTTACTGCCTTCTATTTCTGGAAAGATTTTACACAAAAATATTTGCGTGGAGTCCACAGAAACATTCTTGAGTTATTACTAAATATGTCCTTTCCTTCATTGTGCATTATGAAAGGGCATCTAAGGCTAGCAGATACCTGAACAGGGCCTCCTGGAAGCTCTGCATTAATCATATTAATTGGTGCGGGGCAATGACATAATGCGTATACTACCTGACATCCAAATGATAATATAGAGTACGACGCCGAACACTTTACAACTATCGTATTCTTACTACTTTTGAACTAAAATCCCGATGAACAGCTGCCAGCAATGGAAAATGAGAGGGAGGGAGAGTATAGGTGCAGGGAGTTGATATTAGACCTCCCTGATACATGTAGCGGAAAGGGGTGAAGGACTAATAAGAGCGTTACAGAGTGCTTTTTTCGTCATAAGTGTATTAACAATCACCATCTATACCGATAATGGCTCAGCGCGAACTGGCGAAGCTCTGGTAAAATTTTTTGAAAAATGTATAACGGCAGATACTTACTTTCAACCGTCTACATCATGCTATATATTAGATTAAAAGATCCCATATTGATGCGAGGTCCCCACAGATGTTTGGAGATGTATCTCTGTTATTCGGAAAGTGTCGTGATGAAAACAGTTTCGTGTATTATTACCTTAATAATGGTCATTACATGGAGTGTAAACAGTGACGAATAATATTTCCATTACGGTACCTGATTACAAAGCCTGCATTCAGACTCTACATCGAGACACTTTCAATTGCCAAACAAACCTACATGTCACTGCCATAAGCCAGTCTTTTACCTATTAATTCGTAAACTTTCAATTTTTAGCTGCTGTACTTCTCCGAAAGTTGCTATGGGAAGATATTGATAATATGAGTGACACTGACGTAAGGTTGGAAGCGCGCGGAGCGCGCGAAAATTTTGATAGATTGCCAACGATTTGCTAAAATTCTAATAGTTTGAGAAACATTTGTGATAGAAAGTGAAGTGAGATGGAAAAAAACTCTTACGAAAATGAAGATTAAAATATACTTTGTATCCTACACGTATCTGTAGACTGAAACATTGGGGGGGGGGATGATTACATGGGCCTTCCCCCCTAGTCAAATGTTGGGGGGATATATCCCCCATCCCCCCGGGATTTACGCCCATGACTACCTTCAAGCCGCGGTCACACTGCAACGAATTCGCATCGGATTCCGATCCGATTTTTGTGAGTTTTTATTGCAATCTTCTCCATTTCGAGTCAGAAAGCGCCCAAAATTTGCTAACCAGTGTGAATATATGATTTGCATCAGAGATCTATGAAAATGAAATGTTAACTGATTTTTTTTCGTGACGTCACACCGACGGACAGCTTTTATCGGACACGCGTAGTCCGATAATAGCTGGCTGTCGATGTGACGTCACGAAATAATTCGTATAAATTTAATTTTCGTAGTTCAGCGATAAAAATCATGTAATTACACAGGTTGGCAAATTTTGGGTTCTTTCCGACCCGAAATGGAGAAGATTTTAATAAAAACTCACAAAAATCGGATCGGAATCCGATCCGAATTCGTTGTAGTGTGACCGCGGCGTCATACTAGTCATTAGACAAGCGTGAAGCCAGGGGGTGGAGGAAGAGGGCAGCCGCCCACCTTATTTTTAGTATTTTATTATGTTTACTATTTACAATAGTGCTAGTGTTTCCCCTTTTTATGTGCGATAAATAGGCCCGGGAAGTGCCATTTCCAGCCATCTGGGAGGCATTTTGGACCAAAATTTCCTTGCGCTCCGCGCCACCATCGGTTGGCGTGGAGCGCTGAGAGACTTTCTATGAGCTGCGTACCTCCCACTTCCTTGACCGCATTTTTTTGCTACACCCCTGTTAATAGTTTGCGTCTAGCCAGTTGGACTTTTCTCTGTGTCAGTCGGTGGAATTTACAGTCTACCTCCACCTCACAAATCCTGCGCACGCCACTGGTGTAACATACAACACCCCAGGAAGGATCATTTCCTCAGTGTAGTTTGGGAAGGCATTTTGGCCAAAATATTCCCTGTACGCTTCGCGCCAACTGGTGGTGGCGCTCCGCGATGATAAAGTCTCAAAGGGTCTCTCTGAAGAAAGGCATTGATCCCTCAAGAATGATTCCTCCTCGATCTTACACCGAGTTTACCACTGACACTTCACCCGGCTTCATCAAATCGAGTTATGGTAAATAGTTAAATTGTGATCATCAAATTTAAATCTTTTTTTTAGGCTTGCACCTTTCAGCAGATTTTAGTGTTGATAATTCCGGGTCTCGCTCTCAGAATGAAAGCAACGTGGTGGCTACGCTTGGGTTGTCTTATTGTAGTAATTTACCAAATATTTGCTGCCGAAGAGTAAACCGACATGCGCATGGGCATACGAGGTGGTGGGGCCTGTGGGCTGCAGCCCCCCACCCCCATTCTTTCAGAAAATTTGCTCTCTTCAAGCAAATATATATTTTGGGGCAAACATGCCGTAAATTTTCTGGCACAAATGCTGCAGCGCCCCCAGTAGGGAGTTATTCTCGTACGCTTATGAAGATGCGCATGCAGGGATAAGTATGCAGGAATGAAACGGGTGTATAAAATGTTAGTTTGTCCCCTGAGTGCAACTAGCTTCAGAGTGGATCACTTCTGGACTAACTACATCAAAGTATATTATCCTCCGGTGATCTATATCTGAGCAGATTTTCCCATCTCCGGAGTCTTTCCAAGTGTTAACTTAATTTTTAAACAAGCATAAGACTCTACACAGTGCACAACAAGCAAACTGCTGAGCATAGTAAGAAGAATATCTCATAAGTATAATGTTAGCTTTCAACAAAAATGATCAAAATCAATTTTTATACCTTCTATCTCACTGAGTTATTAAAACTAAATAAACAAAACGGATGATGACATTATTTTGAAACTTCTAAATGTGGGTAATGATAAAAAATACAGTTCGGACAATCCTAGTGATAGGTTGAATAAGGAGTGCCGTTTGATCAAGACTAAATATTTCATGAATATAAGTCAAATTAGATGTGTGACCCTATACATTCCACTAGATAATCACAAAAAAACGTACGCGACACAGGCAAACTATCCTAAAGACTAAAGCTATTTTCTAACTGATATTCAATTTTATCTGCCAATTTCATTGGTCCGAAAGCGGTTTGTAGTTACAACTGTAGACATCTGGAAAACATAGAATGTTGGGTGGGGGATGTTATTTAACCCAAGGCAAGATACGTTTGCTTGGGTGCCTTGAATGGAAAGACTGGTGTAAGAAATTTAGCTAACGATGGAAAAAAATCACTTTTAGCCCCGGGCAAGTACAGAAGCTGCAGTAAGGCGTTTCGATTTATTTCGTAAATTAAATCTGTGTTTCTGTGCAATATTCTCGGAAAGATCTTCTTTTATTACGTCCTGAGGGTCTGAATAATTTTCCTCCATCTGATTTACCAGATTTATGTGAGTTTTTCGCTGGTTTGCGAGACCGAAGTCAGTCAGCTGATCAAGCGTACCAAACACGGCATGTGAGGCGTAGAAACAAAAAGGGGTAAGAGAGGCGATCTTCTTGTAAGATTACGTCGCCGGTTAAATAAAACTCCTGTACCAAGCATGATTCTTGCCAATGTTCAGAGTCTTCCATAAAAAAATCGACGAACTTCTGTGCCGTATTAATACTCAGAAGGACTATGGAAACTGTAATGTATTTTGTTTTACTGAAAATTGGTTAAAGCCTTCCTATCCAAGCCTGCTAGCACAACCACCTTGCTTCACGCTTTTTCGGCAATATAGGGATAGTGAGGTAACTGTGAGATCCCAAGCAGGAGGAGTGTGTTTTCTAGTTAACAATAAGTGGTGCTCTGAGGTCAAGATCATCTCTACGGCTACGGAAGGGGGGCTGTGGGGGCCTAGGCCCCCCAGATATTCGTCAGTACCCCCCCCCCCCCGCCCTAAGTTTTTGTGTCCTAATAAAATGTGTAAGAATTAAGAAAAAAATAAATGTTTGAACGGAAATAAACTTTGAAGTATTTCCTTTAAAAATAAATAAATAAAATGTGTAAGAATCAAGAAAAAGTAAATGTGTGAAAAACACATTTTGCGCACGTATGAAATCAACTTATAACTTTAAAATGCCTACTTTCACTAAATTAGGTACATAATCTGCACTGTCGTTTAATTCGCATATAATTCACTTGGACGATGAAACGAACGTTCCGAAGACAAATTCGAATAATTCTTCTATCCTTAACAAGTATGTCGCGTCTCTCTCCTTGCCCATGACAAGTGCACTGTAGAACGATTGTTTTCGACAAGTCCTCTTTTTACTTGTTCGGATTTGTAAAATTGCCAACAAGGTCCTCATTTCATGTGTTTTCCACATGATCCCTACTTCTGCTTACAGGTCTGACCAAGTAAAATACTGATGACTTGAGTCCGTGAACAAATACAGCACCATTTTGCATCTAGACACCATTGAAAAACGGAAAAATTTCTAGAGGGAAGGGGACACTCATAGACCCCTACATAAGGACAGTGATCTATGTCCTCCTTGCTAGAAAATAAATATGGTAACCCTAGGTTGGAGACAAATGGTATGGACACCATTAATCTGGTGTAGGCTACAAGTGGACAGAGGCTACAAGTGGACATGTAGCCTAAGGATAGGGTGATGGACAAATGTAACAGAGATAGAGAGATATACTAGAAGGTAAATATGGGAGAACTGCAGGCAGAATAAATGAAAAGGGATGCATAATTCAGTATGATTCTTGCATTATCTCAGCTCATATGATATCCACAGCCGTACTCAGCGGGGGGGGGGGGGGAGGAATTACCCCCAGAAATTTCCAAAGTGCACCGTTTCCAACTTTGAGAATATAGGCCTACAGTGAAAACGCAGTAAAAATATAAAAAATAGCTGTGATCGTAATGATAGAACTTAAACAATATCAAATAGGCAGATCAATATTTTCATGCCTATATCTGTACACATCACCAATCATTTACAGCTCTATTACGATGTATTTCTAGCCTACTTTTCTAAAATTCTCGCTCTATGCGCCGTTCATGCATAGCTACAATGTTGCTGTTGTTGCTATAGGTAGCTTCAATCATCAATGGCTTAAAAACGGTTTTAAACCGTGCCAGTTTAGTCATAGAAACGTTTTATTACCAATAACACTCCCTCCCCTCCCTCAAACCCTCCTTCACAACGGATTTCAATGACAGAGGTCATGCTTCACGTCATATCCACCACGCTCTCAAAAGTGACTTGTCGCACTTAGTCACAACTACTTTTTGTTTTCCTTTAAAAGCTAAAATCCCTCAAATATTGCACCATTTGCTATCTATGCGTCCTCCTGAGATTACAAATTTTCGCTAAGGGGGAGGGAGACACCCGTTCCCTTTAGTCCCCTCCCCAGGCTACAGATCAGTAATGCCCACTTTTTGCCACTTAGCAAAAAGGTGTATGTGCGGCCTTGTGTATTACCATTTTTCAATGGATTGATTTATTCCCATTACTGTATTGAGAAATGGCAGACATGAGATTCGAATTTCAAGGCTGGGTACACGCAGCTTAAAGCACGTGGGAAGTGTCGTTTCCGGCCATCTGGAGGGTTTGTAAAGCCAAAAATTTTCTTGCACGCTCCGTGCCAACCGATGGTAGCGCTCCGCTTAGATAGTCTTGACAAACCTGACCCTCGGCGGTGCCGCCCCCATTTGTTACCTAGCCCCCCCCCCTAAAAATTTCATCCTAGATAAGCCCCTGGTACAGATAATCTAGAATCAATATCAAGTGGCTATGCTATTTACCTCGTGAATTCTCGTCATTATACATCCACCCAAAAGCGGCCACTGTTGTCGCACTTAATATTATTGCTGAAGTTATCTCTAAGTACGAAAACCGTGATCCGGATACTCTTTCAATTAGTGCAGGAGATTTCAACCAAGCTAATCTGAAAACAGTGCTACCAAGCTTTAAGCAGCATGTCACTTGTCTGACCAGGAAAGTGAATCATTATCGTAATAGCAAACCATGGTTTAATCAATCAATTCGCTCAAAAACTGTCGCTAAGAAAGCTGCCGTTGTCGGGACACGGACCCGAATTCCTAATCTTAAAGCTACAATCCTGGACAAAAATACATGGGACAGCACCCCCGCGTCCCCATTCGATGTTGAAATTCGTTAAATTTGGAATATCTTTTGGTTAGGACAACATTGAGATGAGGGGGGGGGGTCGGAAGACCAGCGAATCTATCTAAGCAGTTGCTAATTTTGTACGAAAGTGTCCCATCATTTTTGTCCAGGATTGTCTGAAGTACTGTACACATATAGGCCTGTATGGGAGGAAACTGATACGGTAGACTAGAGAAACGTTCAATATTTTTTCTTTCGTTTACTTTTTTTTTGGGGGGGGGGGGTACATTTCCGAATTAAAATGATAAATGGAAAGGACTGGGACTTAATTCTTCGTTAATATTAATATCTATACGACGATACTGTTTTATGTTCTAGGTTGACAGAGAATAAACTTACCTAACCAGTCGTTTGAACATTAGGTATGTGTACAATGTAGTATTTACAATTTTTAAACAGGTGTAACAGAAACAAAGACTTTGATTACAATGACAATTAGAAAAAGCAAACTATACATGTGTAAATTATTCTTATTTTAATTAGTACCATTCGTCACATTCACGAGATGTTACTAGAGTTAAAAGAATAAACACATTTAACGAAAGACACAGCAGAAGAGATATTAAAGAGAAGTAACATGGCTTCCGAATTAGGAGCACGTCAGGTGCGAATGGTTTACCTTATAACCTATAGTCAAGCCGACTCTAATGTTTGCGGTTCAAGGGAAGACTTTGCTAGCAAAGTTTTAAGTGCATTTCGGTCCTCCGGAATTAAGGTTATGCACTGGGTATGCAGCAGGGAAAACCACCAGGATGGGGGACATCACTATCACATGTCCGTCAAGTTAGACCAGGGGAGACGCTGGTTAAGGGTGAAGCAAACGCTGGAAGCTGAGCATAATATCACAGTTAATTTTTCCAGCACCCATGTCAATTATTACACGGCCTACAAATATGTCGTGAAAGAAGACGACAACGCCCTCTACAGTCCTGGACACCCAGACCTTGGGGACTGTAGTCCCAAGTCGACTGCGGCAAGTCGGAAGCGGACTGGGAGTTCTACCTTGCAAACATCGACTAAAATAAAAAGAAGAAAAGGCTAAGTGCATTTGACGTGTCAGAGCTTGTGGTCCAGCGTAACATAAAGACGAGGACCCAACTGCTGGTATTAGCAAAACAACAAAAACAGGAGGGGAAAACTGACCTTGCCGAGTTTATTGTAAACAGGGGAGCAAAATGTGTCGATGAAGCCATTCGAGTAAGTGCGCTACTTTTAGCTTGAAAATCAGAATAAAAACATCTCATCTGTTAAAATTCTTGTACTTATATGGTATTAAGATAAACGAATCACATTTGTTTAACTATTTGTAAAAAAAATATGTATGGTACGGACACAATAATATACAAGGAAACATGCACATTATTATACATAATTTAAATATGAACTTAAATTTTCAATTTTTCTCTTGCATTAGGTCGCATGGGAGCTCCAAGATGCCGAAACCAAACTTCGGCGTGAAAACATATATCTTTTGGTTAGGACAACATTGAGCTGGGGGGGGGGGGGGGTTGGAAGACCAGCGAATCTATCTAAGCAGTTGCTAATTTTGTACGAAAGTGTCCCATCATTTTTGTCCAGGATTGTAGGTCATGTTTGAGTAAGGCCATCACAAGGGATGCAAAGAGGACGTATCGTCACAAAATTGAGAAGGAACTTCAATCTGGGGATTCTAGAGCTCTCTGGTAGAGTATAAATCTCATAACTCAATACAAGGGTCCTCTCAATTCAGTTCAGTCTGATGATGTCACGCTGCCCGACCGTCTTAACGAATTTTACGCTCGCTTTGATCGTGACAACAATAGTGAACTGTCACCAGCACCGTGCGATGATGATCAGCCACCATTCGTGGTCTCTGACCATGATGTTAGACGTTCCTTTTATAAGCTGGGTGAACATAAGGCGCCAGGACCCGATGGCATTGCTCAACATTTACTTAAATTATGTTACTCCCCGTTGGCAACGGTGTTCACGGAAATTTCTAACTGGTCACTTTGTCTCTGCACTGTCCCATCATGTTTTAAGAAAGCTACTATTATACCCGTTCCTAAGATAAATTTCATTTTCTGCCTTAATGACTATAGACGAGTTGCACTTGCTTCGGTTATCATGAAATGTTTTGAAAATGGGGTTTTAAGCTTCTTGAACTTTAAGTTGCCAAATAAATTTGATCCCTTTCAATCTGGTTACAATCGTAACAGGAGTGTTGATGATGCTATCTCTATTAATTTGCATGAAATTTTACAGCATCTTGAGGTAAAGAAGTCTTATGCCAGGGTTTTATTTATTGATTTTAATTCAGCTTTTAATAGTATTATACCTCCAATAATTGTATTTTACGTCAATTAATGACCTCGAGCTCCCTATCTCTATCTGTAACTGGGTTTTAGACTTTCTTTAAAACCGTACTCAAGTTGTTAAATTTGGTGATAATTTTTCTTCTGTTTTAGTTCTGAACACAGGAACACCACAAGGCTGTCCATTGTGCCCCAAAGTATATTATTTGTTTACGTCTGATTGTTTAGCAGATCATCATAATACTATGGTTGAGAAATTTGCTGATGATAACACGGTTACCGGTTTCATATCGCATAATGACGAGTCTAATAACTGGGCTCAGACAGAGTCCGTTGCAAACTGGTGTGATGAGAATAACTTAATTCTAAATGTATCGAAAACAATGGAAATCGTGATTGACTTCAGAAGGATCAAGTCTCCCATGCCCCCACTTTCAATTAATGGTGTTATTGTTCAGCAAGTTCCTTCTTTGAAATTTTTGGGTACGTACATCTCTAACGGTCCTTTGACGTCTGTGAACTCGGCTGAAATTGTGAAAAAAGCTAACCAGCGCCTCTACTTTTTACGTAAATTAAAAGCTTATGGGGTTAAGTAACGTATTCTACTCAACTTTTATCGTGCAATGATAGAGGGCGTGCTAACTACTTCAATTACTGTCTGGTATGGCCGTGTCAGCAAATCTGATGTCAACAAATTTTCCTCTGTAATTCGATCTGCGGAAAAGGTCATTGGTACCACACTTTCATCATTAGATTTGATATACTTAGAGAGAACTAAAAAGAAAATGAAAAAAAAAATCATGAAAGATTCGACTCACACTGCTTATGGTTATTTTAATTTCTTACCTTCAAATCGCCGTCTTCGTACTTTTAAGGGTAATAAGCGTTTTACGGATAGTTTTTTTTTTCCAACAGCTGTAAAATTGTTTAATCTTAATTAGTTTTTTGTTTTGCTTTGAATTGTGTTGTTTTATTAGTTTTAATTTTATTTTCTGTTGCTCTTTATGTGGTTTTAGAACCGGAGCTTGAGGAACGATCTGATTTTCGATGTCTTTCACTGTACATTGACTGATTAAATTTATTTCAATTTCAGTTTCAATTTATTAAAACACATTTTATACAAATTATTTCAACTTTGACTGTCGTCACTTGTATGACTCTAAAACAGGTCCCTACATTCATTCTTTGTGACAGTAAATTTTCAAACAACTTGCTCTGAGTATTCCTTCACTCACGCTACAATGAATGGAATCAGGGAATTAAGTTACAAGGATGAAATTCCGGAAGTGAAGGTCATCGATCGTTCAACGATGCTACGGGAATTCTGTGACAGTTGGCAGGCCGACTCGTACACACAACTAACTTCAATCAATAAATTTGCAGCCAGGATTAACTGTATCTTGCTGTATCCCTCTTTCGGTAATCCCCTGTTTTACACCGCTTTTACATCCGTAGAGAGAGGGGGCTTAAGTCCCAGCCAAAATGTCGGGGGAGGGGGCTAAAGAAAAGTTCCGACCTCTTACTTTTCAAGAAGGAAAATCCTGTATTTAATCTCTCTGTAAAATTGAGCGTTTTTCAATGAAACGTCGAGTTTTTCAGTAAATGCACTTCCAAAACTGCACAAAAAGTTACATTCAATTTGATGCATTTATGGACCCTCAAATCTTCATTTTTTTCTAAAGGGGGAACCCACCTTCTTAGTGGTCGTTTGAGTATGCTACAATGCCATTTGAAGATAGTAAAATGATTCATTGCAATAAACGCAACTTAATAATTACCGGTTTCTCGAACAGGGGCTCCAAGGTGAGCCCCTGGACCCCACGTTCGTAGACAAATACTCCGCTCTTCCAATGACCATGTCGGAATGTCCTGTGATAAAATTGTCCTTCTATAGTGCCCCCCACCCACACTTTAATAAATCTGGCACTTCACGGTCGGAAACGCAAACCATTCGCAAATTACGGGCTAGTTACTTCACAAATGTTCTCTTCGCATACGGAGATCCTCTACTATTTTTGTTAATAAACACATCTAGTAAGACTACTGCATGGAAAATACAGGGTGTTAAACAGGAAGGGCATTAATGGGACACGTAAGAAAAGGTAAGGTGTGCAGCAGCTCTTTGCCCAGTGGACATTCCCCTGGAGGAACGTTTTGTTCCTCAGACCGGGGATCGGGGCCCAAGTTAAGATATCTGTTTTTGATGACTCGGGGGACTGATATCGGGTTTTATGAACTGCCATTTTTTTATCGTTTTTCATACAGGTACAATTCAGGTGAGCCACACAAGGCTTGACCCTATCCTGAAGCAGACAGTTACTATGTGTTTGAACATTTCATTGTTCTGCATATACCAAGTCAGATTTTCATTTATTTCTGATGGCGGTACTAAATGTAACTCTCCTGATCATGACTAGAAGATTATTTCAATGGCAAAAAACGAGCTCTTTGACTGCCTGGCTTTCAATATGAATATGAATACCAGTAATTTCAGAGAGTTTAAAATAATGGACATAAATAACCAGTCTATATTTTGAACGACTGAAAAAGATATTTTCCTTTAAGTACAAATTTCTATTTTTTTTTCTCGCTTTTACCTTCATCACATCGCTTTTTTTCACCTCCGTCTCCAAGCTTATTTCTGTTTCTACACTATAACAGTTAAAAGTATACATCTGACCTCTTCTATGGATACTTTTAGTTGAAATAAAAATACATCTTTTCTAAGTAAGTAACATAAAAGTCGTCCCTTCGAGGAAAAAAACTGTCAGTTACTCAGAGTCATGTTTCGATATTAGCTCGCCAGCATAGTAACATCTTTACAAAACGCACATTTTTCTTCACAAAATGGCATAGGCATAGCCACTCCCGTAGCCAGGCCGGGGCACGAGGGGGCCGCCCCCCTCCGTGCGGACCACTGTGCCCCCTATACGGAAAATCGATCGAAAATAAAATTTTAGTACATGTAAACGGTGGCCCTGGTATGACACCAAGCGATTTGTCACAAAAAATGGTCCCAAAAGGAGTTCAATAATGAACGTATTCTGTTGTCTGTAACATTTTTGTTCTAAAATTACATAAATTTTCGCGCGCTACGCGCGCTTTCATCTTCAATTGCATATAGTTTTAACACCCGTTTCAGATATGTTGGCTTAATTTATGAATATACAGGTTCCACAATTAGGCTATTGTTCTTTCGTGTAGGTGGGATTGCAGGAAAAAAAAAATTGAATCCATAAAAAGTTCCATCCTCTTTCTCTTACGATCGGGAAGATTCTTAATTCAGACTCAACATCATGATAATCATTTTTGTACGAAACGAAGTGCCTCAATGTCCAGTGGTGGATGAAGGTGGCATCCCCTAGCAACCAGTCGCCCGGGGTCTTTGTTTTGTTTTTAAAGACAGACACTCATCACCCCAAATACATTTTGGTTGGGAGAAATTAAGCAAAATTCTCAATTGGTCATAGGTGAATGCTCTTTGATTGACATGAAAGCTCACAATACACAGCATACTCAGAGTATGTTCTGGTTACATATTACAGCCTTGTATGCCAAACAGCATTTAAGCAAAAACTAGGTTTGTGTCTGCACAAGGAGGGGCTCAACACAGTTTTGGAAGCAGTAACTTAGTCGGGAGAATTGGAACTGTCTAGGACGAAGGGGGCAGATTCTTCCATAGAAACTCAATTTTTCTAACTTTCCTTAATAAGAGACCAAATATTTTCAATTTTTCTTCAACAGAACCCCAAATTATTCGCCGGTCGCCCAAAATTTCGCGTTCCGTATCCAACTTGTAACCCATTGCTTATGACGGGGCTTCGGGTTGCTGGACCTCTTCGGGGACCTTGGTCCCTCCGTCGGGCTTATCTTTCCACCACCCCTTGCTGAGTCTGTATGCAGGTTTTACCGTGGTAAATAATGTTCCTGCAAAATTTCGGCGCGCTTCGCGCGCAATTATCACAGGTAAAGTAATATCACCCATGAACATTATTAGTACAAAAATTCAAGTGAACTCTTCCAGCCAAAGCTAAGTGAAGGCTCAAAGTTAGATCCCGGACATCACGGGGCTTTCATGTAGTAATCTATGACCTTGAATAACATTCGCTCCGCGACGATTATACGGTTTGAAGCTAAATTTATTCGTACCAAAAATTTATTCCAAAATTTACATTTTTCTGTTTTTTTTTTTTTCATGTAAATTTTCGTTCACAGAAGAAATACGATAATGGCCATCCGAATTGTGAGCTGTGAAGACACTGGTGTGCTCTCACTGTCATTCAAAGTCCTGCTCAAAGCTCTGTGCTAGTGTTCCCATATTGTTAATTCGCCAAATATTCCGGGAATTTCCCTCTGGGTCCCAACAAAATCACACTGGATCACACCAAGCCTGCCTAAAGGCAGGCCCTGGTCCGGCATCGCCGTTCGCAAAGTACTTAACCGGCTTCACCTGCACTTGCTGAGCTGAAGATATATCGTGATTATAGTCGTGTTGTTCCCTTCACTTGTGGAGAATTTCTACGTCTCTACGTCTCTATATTGCAAGCGGAGGGAAAAATTTCCATCAGAAGAGTGAAATTTACGCGCGCTTCCGGGCGCGTTTGTGCACACGTAAGACCGATACCTTTAAGCTATGTGTGGTAAGCTTGGGATATAATCCCCTGTAGTTCCGGCAAACTGTAATCCTGTGGTGGTACTACTGACAACAAACATAATTTTCTTCAGTGCCCCTCTATGGGGTGTCGGTGCCCCCCCCCCATATCAGAATTCCTGGCTACGGGCCTGTAATAGGGCGTCAGTCATCATAGGGGGGGAGGAGGAAATGGTCTATAGGAAGACACCCCCGCTTCAAAACCAAAGGGATTGGTTTGTGCTAATTCATGTATGTCCCCCCCCCCCCCACATTTGAATACGGATTGACGCCCCTGACTGACTTGATCTATTTTTTGGCACCGTGAGTCGTATAGATCAATACACGTTTAGTTCGTGCACCATCTGCTACTCAGTAATGGTGACCTTTTCCTTAAGAGGAATGTTGAACATTTCACCGTTTTCATTTACTTAGAAGTGTTCAGTATCAGTTAATAGCCCGTTTGGTGGAGGCACGGAAACCTCTTTTTGAAACATGATCAACCGTTGCGCAGTTTGATTGACTCAGTTATGATTTAGAATAAGATGATTGTGCATAGTAGACAAATTGATCCAAAACTGAAAGTCGCTGCCCGGGCTAGTTCTCTCATGAGACAAAGGCAGTAGCGTGTTTAAAGGGAGAGGGTCGGGGGCTGAGCCCCCACCTCCGTGGCCAGTCGGGGGAGAATCACTCATTCGGGAAATTTAAGGTAAGGGGAAGAGGGAGAGAGATTGAAGGGAGAGAGGTATTATTGAAGAGGCAGCAGAAATACCCAAAACTTAAAATTATCCAACCGAATCATATTTTTGCAGTTACCCTTAACTTTCCCATACAACACTGAACAAGCGAAATTTATCGTCCTTGCCCGTTAGACATCAGTTAGTATGGATATCCGGCCCGCGACTAAGGTACTAGCATTTTGTTTTCGCGCTTCGCACGGGTTTCTGCAGTCTGTATATAATAGCAGTCTACATAGTCAGGGTAGGTAGGATACAAGATAAAACACATCACAACTGTGGTACAAAGTGACAAGATGGTGGAGAGTGCAATTTTATGTTTTAGGCAGTGTTTAGGATGACAGATATTTTCAACACTGTCATAGGTGCGTTCTTTGCATGTTTGTCTTCTCGGAGAATTCGTTCTTCCATTTTGTCCGTGACTTTGCTGGCGGCCTCTAATTTGCGCTCAACCTTGAGTCTGTACCGCCTTGATTCCAACGGTCCTCCCTCGGCGAGAACAATTTCGTGGAACAGCAACACGTAGTGATGTTATGAAAGATATAGTAAGACAAAACTCTCTGGACCCACTGCAGAGCCCAGGTAGACGTATGATTGTAGTGACAGGTGACTCGGTTTTAGAAAATTAATTTAGAAAGCGCTTTCCCGCAGTCTTGGGATATGAGGATGCCAGATGTTCTCCCGGAGGCAGGTAGTTGGGTATGACAGCCTTGTAGGCTACACGAGTTGAATAATTTCACTAGCAAAACTGTAATGGCAAATTCGTCTTGGTGGCTTAGAATGCAGTTTCCTACAAGCTTTGGCGTTTCGGATGTCAAATATTCTCTCACACTGGCGACATATACACATGGTACTGAAACGTATCAGTCAGTTGTATATATAGAGCAGTAGAATGGGGCTTTCTCCAACCTGGGGCACTCGGAATGCCAAATTTTCTAGCCTCAGTCCTAACCTCGATAGGGCTGAGGTCGGTTTGGTCCCGCACAGCCACCACCTTTTTGGAAATCACACCTATGACAAATTATTGAATCGGCTACCGTTTAAGGATTATGGTCGATGATCGGTCCATTCGCCGTTTAGGAATTCATGTAAAATGTGTCTTAAGTATGTAGATAATGGCCCGGTCGAGGTACCACGTGATTAATTTGTAGAGTAGCATCTTCTCCATTGGCCGAAACAATTTACTGCCAATAAACGCCCTCGAAATAGCCCTTCTGCGATGGAGTGAAGCGTGTTGAGAATAATACAGGAGTAGACTACCTTCTCACTTTATTCAGCCACGGAGAGAAAATGAAGCTCTTAAAGGTCGTATGACATGAAAAATAACATACTTGGATATTGATGTCAAAAACATTAAATATCCAGAAATTGATAGCCGTAATTCCCATTAAAATCAATCAAATATTGACCATTTTACAGAGTCATTTCTATTTCACACTTGTATTATGAATAAACATGAGCTAAATATGCAAATATGTGACATCGAAAGATGGACATAGCATTTATGTCTCATGTTAGCCTTTGTTTTTTTTTCAACCTTAATTTCAATGACACTGCATTGTTATCCCCTGGGGGTTTTATTATGAAAGTTAAACACTGATATCACTTAACTTACTGTAATCTGTCTGATCAGTAATTAACAGATAATTTATATAGGGTTAACAAAAGAAATTTTAACACTGTGCAACACTCCACATCATTATTTTTGCATAGGCAATGAGTTTCTTAAGAAACCGTCGAACTTTGAAGACTTAAATTTTGAGAACGGTAAAAGATATTGAAATAATTTCAACGGATCTTTCATTGAAAGATTTAATTCACCTCTGTTTGTTGGGATGTCACACGATCAGGGGCGTCAATCCGTATTCAAATGTGGGGGGGGGGCATACATGACTTAGCACAAACCAATCCCTTTGGTTTTGAAGAGGGGACGGTGTCTTCCTATAGGCCATTTCCTCCTCCCCCACCCCTTATGATGACTGACGCCCTATTCTAATAGCAGGCCCGTAGCCAGGAATTCTGATAGAGGGGGACACCGACACCTCATAGAGGGGCACCGAAGAAGATTATGTTTGTTGTCAGTAGTACCACCACATGATTACAGTTTGCCGGAACCACAGGGGATTATATCTCAAGCTTACCACACATAAAGGTATCGGTTTTACGTGGGCACATACGAGCGCCGAAGCGCGCGAAAATTTCACTCTTCTGATGGAAATTTTTCCCTCCGATTGCAATACAGAGACGTAGTAATTCTCCACAAGTGAGGGACCAGGGTTTGCCATTAGGCAGGTTTGGTGTGATCCAGTATGATTTTGTTAGGACCCAGAGGGAAATTCCCCGAATATGTGGCGAATTAACCATATCCGAACACTAGCATGGAGCTTTGAGCAGGACTTTGAATGACAGTGAGAGCACACCAATGTCTTCACAGTTCACACTTCGGATGGTCATTATCGTATTTCTACTTTGCACGAAATTTTACATGAAAAAAAAACATGAGAAAAAGGAAATTTTGGAATAAATTTTTGGTACGAGTAAATTTAGCTTCAAACCGTATAGTCGTCGCGGAGCGAATGTTACTCAAGGTACTAGATTACTACATGAAAGCCCCGTGATGTCCGGGATCTAACTTTGAGACTTCACCTAGCTTTGGCTGGAAGAGTTCACTTGAATTTTTGTACTAATAATGTTCATGGGTGATATTACTTCGCTTGGGAGAATTGCGCGCGAAGCGCTCCGAAATTTTGCAGGAACATTATTTACCACGGTAAAACCTGCATACAGACTCAGCAAGGGGTGGTAGAAAAATAAGCCCGACGAAGGGACCAAGCTCCCCTAAGAGGTCCAGCAACCCGAAGCCCCGTCAGAAGCAACGGGTTACAGATTGGATACCGAACGCGAAATTTTGGGCGAGCGGCGAAAAATTTGGGGTTCTGTTGAAGAAAAATTAAAAAAATATTTGGTCTCTTATTAAGGAAAGTTAGAAAATTTGAGTTTCTATGGAAGAATCTGCCTCCTTCGTCCTAGACAGTTCCAATTCTCCCGACTAAGTTACTCCTTCCAAAACTGTGTTGAGCCCCTCCTTGTGCAGACACAAACCTGGTTTATTGTTTAAGGGCATATCCTGTTGGGCGTACAAGGCCATAGTATGTAACCAGAACATTCTCTGCGCATGCTGTGTGTTGTGAGCTTTGATGTTAATCAAAGAGCATTCACCTATGACCAATTGAGAATTTTGCTTTTTCCCAACCAAAATGTATTTGGGGTGATGAGTGTCTGTCTTTAAGAACAAAACCAAGACGCCGGGCGACTGGTCGCGAGGTGATGCTCCCTTCCGCCTCCCCTAGCATTGAGACTCTTTACGTTTCATACAAAATGATTATCATGATGCTGAGTCTGAAGTAAGAATCTTCCCGATCGTAAGAGAAAGAGGGTGAAACTTTTTAACTATTCAGTTTTGTGTTTTTCCGGGCACGAAAGAACAATAGCCTAATTTTGGAACCTGTACATTAATAAGTTAAGCCAACATATTTGTAACGGGTGTCAAAGATATATGTAACTAAAGATGAAAGCGCGCGTAGCGCGAAAATTTTTGTGATTTTAGAACAAAAATGTTACAGAGAACAAAATACGTTCATTATTGAACTCCTTTTGGGTTCATTTTTGGTTACAAATCGCTTGGTGTCATACAAGGGCCACCGTTTACATGTACTAAAATTTTATTTTCGATCGATTTTCCGTATAAGGGGGAACAGTGTTCCGCACGGGGGGTGGGGGCACGGCCCCCTCGTGCCCCGGCCTGGCTACGGGCCTGTCTAATAAGAATTATCATTTCAAAGTTAACATGACCATCATTGAGATCTGCCAGGTGAAACACATTTTACCATGTCCCAGAATAGCTGAAACCATGCTTCGCAGCGTGGATCATTATCGGAGATCATGGACCCGACCAGGCCCGTTGCCAGGGTGACATGTTTTGGGGTGTGAAGGTGACCGTCCCAAATTCCGACTGGCTGGATGTTTTTCCAACTGAGTGGAGACGTGTAAATTGCACTTTGTTTATGAGCGCTCTGCGCTTTGTATACAGCAGTGGGGATCCTTCCTTAAGAAATTTTTATTAATTTAAGGCTGCAATTAGGTGCAAAACGGTGCTATCTTTGGGATATTTTTGGAGCTGATCGTATATGGCTGGAAAATGTCCATAATTTAGTGAAAATTTTTGAAAAATAACGTGTCCTTACATGCAATCTGGTGCCAAATATGCTACCTTTTGAAGTACTAAAATTTGTGTTAAAAAATTTACGTAATTTTAGGAACTAAAAATAGGCATCAGTGAGGGGGCATGGCCGAATGGCCCTCCCTTCTGCGTACGCCACTGATCGAATGATCCCATATTGATGAGAGGCCCCTTCAGATGTTTGGAGATGTATGTCTGTTTTCGGAGAGTGTTGTGATCAGAATAGTTCCATGGATTTACCTTTTTAATGGTCATGAGGAGTGCAAACAGGGACGCGTGCGCGCGAAGCGCGCCGAAATTTTGTCATTAAACAAGATTTCCCTGACGAAATCTGCATTCAGAATCTGCATCGAGACACTTAACAATTGCCCAACAAACCTACATACCCGACTCAAAAAGCCAGTCAAATAGAGCCATGCCACTACTCTTTACGCAAATGGGGGGGGGGGGCATTTGGTATTGTGTCCCCACCCATCAAAATGTGGGGGGACTTGTCCCCCGGTCCCCCCCCCCCCGGATTGACGCCCATGCACACGACCTTTAAATCGGGCAAACAAAATATATCAAGAGTTGTTCATTTCATGGACTAGGATTTCAAAGTTCAAAAGCTGGCTTCTAATAAACCTGAACTCTCAGTCATCGTCATTGATATCGAATTTAACAAGATCTAAAATAAAGCCGCTGAACGAGATTTTAAGTGTCTTTTGTGCCTTATATTGCAGGGACTTCCGGGATTTCGCTCCTAGACCCAGCCAGGAGCCCTAACGCTGGCCCTTAAACTCCACGCGTGCAAACTCGCCCTTCGCGCTCGTAGTGCGTGACACTCCTCCATACAGGTTGTGTCCCCACCGCCGAAATGCTACACACACACCACTGGACCATGGAGCTCTGTAACAGTTTCATGATTAGAATGTCTTTATACATTCCCACACAAAGCAGATTTGTCGCCCATGTTTCACTTACTGCATGCAAGACCTGTTCCAACGGCTTTTGTTGTAGGCAACCAAAGGCGTGCGTCTTGCGTGATTGTGTGTTTATTTAAGGTGGATTAAATACAAATGCTGTAATATTTGCTAAGTAAACGATTTGAAGTGATCCCGTATCTAGGAATTCCCAACATTTATGATTTTTACTTCACTTTTCAGGCGCGGATCCAGACATTTCGAAAAGGGGGGGGGGGGGGCTGAAAGCCCCCTTGAATATTTTCCTAGATTAACATTATGCTTATTTTTGCGTATTTGTTATTGTTGATGTGGCGAAAATGGGGGGGGGCTGAGCCCGAGGACGCCCCCCCCCCCCTTGGATCCGCGCCTGCTTTAAGCTCAGCTGAAAGCTTTCAGCTGATCTATTGCTGTCGTGCACGGCAAACGTCTGTCACCATAACATTTGCGTTTAAGTGCCTGCCATTTCGCTGTTATTCATTAGATTTGGCTGAAATTTAGTAGAGATGTTAGCAAAAGTAATATCTGTATGCTGCAACTCTTTTCGATTAATTTGATTGCTCTTTGACCTCGGGAGGGGGCTTTGTTTGAAAACGTAAAATTCAGAAAACG
Source organism: Holothuria leucospilota (assembly GCA_029531755.1). Lineage (NCBI taxonomy): Eukaryota > Metazoa > Echinodermata > Holothuroidea > Aspidochirotida > Holothuriidae > Holothuria > Holothuria leucospilota. The sequence continues at coordinate 43,222 of JAIZAY010000129.1, forward strand.
TAAAATACTTGTCTTTCAGTTTTGCACCGATCTTGATAATATGTTTCATATAGATAGTTCAGTTTGCGCTGAACAAAATTTATTTTTTTTTTGTGTTTCTGCAATCAGCAATCAAGGCATGAAAACAGCACTTTTTGAAAGAAATTCTGGAGAAGTCCCCATGTTCGGGAATATTTTGTGCAAAGTAATGAGATTCAGGTCATACCAACACTAATTAGGTGATTTGTCGTGAAGGATTTATATTATCCCAGTTTAGATACCATAATAGTAGTTGTAAGAGAAGTGTATGAGGGAGGAGCACGTAAATATTTACTTTTTTAGTAAGTTGTACAATGGCAGAAACTGTCATGTTATTTGATGTGCATGTTTTTCCCCATTATGTGACTCGGTTTAGCTCCCCCCCCCCCATGGTTGTCACGGTTGAGCCAACTTATTTGGAAGAGCGCCACCACTCAGGGAAAGTTCAAGAATGATTGACAAGAGCTTGCACGTGCAGCGGAACTGTACCGGAAGGGTTTCCTGGAAAGTTTTAAAAATAGTTGCCGACAAAGGGACGAACGGAAACAGACTTGGAGCATAGCAGATGGACTGGTGAGAAAATAAGGTATTCGAGAGAATCATTCTGACAATCAATGGAAGCAGATCGACTCTGACATAATTGGATATATTAATTAATTGATTTTCGAAAGGAGGAGATGGTGAGGGATTGTATGATAAAGTGAATTGGAGGATCCGTATTTTGGACTGAGATACGTAGTCACGGGCGCCGAATTTAATTTTATTAAAGGAGGACCAGTTTGCTTCGTCATCTGGGTGACAAAGGCACGAGTACCATACTCTGCTGGTGGCGGACCGAGCTGCATGGTGACAACGACGGGACTAGCGAAAGCGAACTCCAGGAGTCGGGTATCACGCGTATCAGGAGAAACCAGAAAAGAACCAGAAGGAAACCGAAAAGGGCCCTCGCGTCGCGTAAGTGATCACAATTAAGATAATTTAGTGGGGTACAGTAGATAATTCACCGGTGTACTAGGCCGATAGGATTAAGGTAAATACATGTTGTAAATTGAAATACATTGATCATCATTTAATAATTTGAGAAGAAGAGACAAAATAATCAAGAATCATTGTTGAAATCTAGAGAATCTTCTCAATCAAATTTTTCTGATCTTCATTGTGTGTGTAAAATATTTTTGCCAAATTTCGCTGGCATGGAGGAAACAACCTGGGGTCGCAACAGAAGGGCGGCATTCTGCTTAGTTGTGACAAATAAATGGGGGCCTATATCCGGAAAGGTCAGAAATTCACATGAGAAGAAGTAAATTCGTTATACGATTTTTGACTGTGGTACTTACATTTTAGTTTTAAGGGGTTGAAGTGAATTATCAGATTGTGTACATTTGGAAAAAAATCTTTTTGAGTGTGTTAGAGTACGTGAAGGGTTCAACAATGAATGTTAAGGAGTTAAAGGAGTTAGGGGTTGACATGGGTTTAAGTGGTGAAAATTTATTAGAGTTTGTGAAAGTACAACAACAAATTTTGAAAGAAGAAAAGAAAAGCGAGAAAGAATTTCAGCTCGCCAAATCTGCCCAAGAAAAAGAGTTTGAACTTGCTAGACTTGAAAGGGAAAAAGAATTAAAGGAGTCCGAAAAGTCTAGACTTGAAAAAGAGATGGAACTTATTGCATTGAGAAATCAAACGGGAGGTGACGAGGATTTATTAAACTCCTCTACTGCTTCAAACCGGAGTAACGGCAATCCTAGCAGAATACCTACACCCAAAATGCCACACTTCGATGAGAAGGAGGATTTAGATGCCTACCTTCTAAGATTTGAAAGGTTTGCTTCGGCACAAGATTGGCCTCGAGATCAGTGGGCATTGAACCCGAGTTTATGTTTAAAGGGAGAAAGTCTGCGAGTCTACTCAAGGCTTCCGCCAAATGACTCGAAAGATTATGACAAATTAAAAGAAGCCTTGTTGAAAAGATTTCAGTTTACTGAAGAGGGGTTTCGCCTAAAATTTAGGAAAGAGAAGCCAAAGAAGGGTGAAACAGCAACACAGTTTATGGCTAGGTTAGAAAATTATTTTTCAAGATGGTTAGAACTGGGAAAGGTAAAGAACACATTCAAAGATGTAGTTGATCTTATGTTAAGGGAACAATTTTTGAATATTTGCAACAAAGAGTTGTCACTTTTTCTACGTAAACATGATTGCAAGTCGGCAGAGAAATTAACAGAACTAGCTGATAAGTTCTTAGAAGCCCATGATCATAGTTTGGAGAATTGGGTTAAGTATCCCCAAGACAAGGGAGGGCCTAATGTCAAAATGGATGACAACTTGAGTCAGAATAATTTTGAGAACAAATTTCGGTCAAATGGTCAGAAGAAAATTGGCCCAAAATGTTTTGTATGTGGTAAAGTAGGCCACAAGGCAAGTGACTGTAGACAAAAATTTTCAGCGGGGTTTACGAAAGCCCAATCTGCAGTCACGAGTGAACAGGTATCTGGTGTGAAACCAAGTACCCCAAAAGAGGTGAAACAAAATGATCACCAAACTGGTCAAACTGCCAGTACATGTCTTATGAAACAAATTGAAGAAAGTGCAGGTCATACAATTAATTTGGCATGTGGGCACGATATTCCTATTGTTAGTGCGGCATGCAAGGAACCTTGCGAACTAACAGAGAAAATTCTGGAAAATGTTTTAGAACGTATGCCTGTAGTAGAGGGATACCTTGGAGGGAAAAAGGTTTCAGTCTTGAGAGACAGTGGGTGTTCAGGAGTCATTGTGAAGAGGGCTCTAGTCTCTGATGATCAGTTGACAGGTGTAGATCAACTGTGTGTGCTGATTGATGGCACTGTGAGAAAGACCCCTGAAGCACATATTGATGTAAGCACCCCCTTTTTCACAGGGCCCCTTAAGGCACTATGTATGAGAAATCCAGTGTATGATTTAATCATTGGAAATATTGAAGGGGTTAGAGGTCCCGATGACCCTGATCCTGAGTGGGACAAAAAGACCACTGAGGTGGAAAATCTGGAACAAAAAATAGTCCAGAGAAGTAACCAAAATTCTTCAAATGTAAGCAAAGAATTAGTTCAGGACTCAACAGAGGAGTCAGCACTAACTGTTGCAGTTAATGAAAATTCTAAGGTGACAGACAAATCAAAGGATGAAGTCACTGATGTTGTAGGTGCTGTGGAAACTAGAGCACAAAAACAGAGAAAAAGTGAGAAAATTCGGCCACTTCGAACGGCGAGTGTGCCCATTGAAAAATGTTACACCTGAGCGGTTAAAACAAGCTCAGAAGGAGGATTCGACTCTGAAAAATTGTTTGAGTCAAATAGGAATTAAAAGACCTCTCAAGGGAAAGCAAGGGACTACAGAATTTCTCTTGAAGAAAGAAATCTTGTACCGTAGAGTATCTGAAAACGAGAAGGTTAAAGATCAACTTGTAGTGCCAAATGCATACAGAGAACAAGTTATGAAATTGGGTCATGATTCTATTATGTCAGGTCACTTAGGTATTTCTAAGACGTCAGACAAGGTGTTATCTCAGTTTTATTGGCCTGGTGTAACGGCTGATATTTATCGTTATTGTAAATCATGCGATGTGTGTCAAAGAACTTGCGACAAGGGAAGGGTAACTAAAGTTCCATTGGGACGTATGCCTTTGATAGACACGCCTTTCAAAAGGGTGGCTGTTGATATCGTGGGACCAATCTCTCCAGTTTCTAGGAACGGGAATAGGTATATATTGACGTTAGTCGATTACGCAACCAGATTTCCCGAAGCTGTCCCCCTACCCAGTATTGAGACAGAAAGGGTTGCTGAGCCCTTGGTAGATATATTTTCGCGAGTTGGGGTTCCGTCTGAAATTTTAACTGACAGAGGTTTCACAATTTACCTCAGACTTAATGAGGGAGGTGAGTCGGTTGTTGTCGCTGAGACAGCTCACACCACAACGCCATACCACCCAATCTGTAATGGATTAGTCGAGAAATTCAACGGTACATTAAAAAGAATGCTTAAACGTATGTGTGAGGAGAGACCCAACGACTGGGACAGGTATGTAGGGCCTTTACTTTTCGCTTACAGAGAGGCTCCGCAGGCTAGTACAGGTTTTGCCCCATTCGAGCTCCTCTATGGAGGACTGTAAGAGGTCCAATGGCTATTCTTAAGGAAATGTGGACCTCAGATGTAGAGGACCCAGAAATTAGGTCAACTTATCAATATGTTCTAGATCTGAGGGAAAGACTAGAGAGTACCTGCGCTCTGGCTAAAGCAGAATTGCAAAAATCTTCAGAAAGGTACAGGAAATATTACAATAAGAGGTCAAAGGATCGAAAATTAAAACCTGGTGATTCAGTGTTGATTCTGCTCCCTACGGACCAGAACAAATTATTAATGCACTGGAAAGGGCCATTTACAGTGTTAGACAATGTAGGAGAAGCGAGTTATGTGGTAGAAGTCAATGGCAAACCAAAGAGTTTTCCATGCAAATTTAATTGAAGGAGTATATTACAAGGGAAAGTCCCAATGCTGTAGGGGCTTCCGTACTTCAATGTCGGACGCAGAAGAGCAGGAGAGTTGTTTGAAATTCCGCAGCTGCACACAAAACAAAGTGAAACCGCTGCAGATATTGTTATCAATGAAGAGTTGAATGGATGTCAAAGTAATGAGGTCAAATGTTTGTTTACAAATTTTTCTGATGTAATGAGTGACGTGCCTGGTCGAACAAATGTAATTGAATGTGATATCAAGGTTACTACTGAGGAACCTATTAAGACAAAACCATATCCGTTGCCATTTGCAACCAGAGAAACTGTAAAAGTTGAGATTCAGAAAATGATAAAATTGGGTGTTATTGAACCTTCGAATTCGCCTTATAGTTCTCCTGTGGTACTGGTACCAAAACCAGATGGGTCAAGGAGATTCTGCGTAGATTATCGAAATATTAATAAGGTTACTGTTTACGAAGCCGAGCCCATGCAATCGCAAGATGACATATTTTCGAAATTAGCTTCTGATAATTATTTTAGTAGAATCGATCTTACAAAGGGTTACTGGCAGGTGCCCATGGCACCCTCGGCCAAGGAGAAAACTGCCTTTGCAACACCAGACGGGTTGTGGCAATTCACAACCATGCCATTTGGACTGGTCCAGGGACCAGCAGTGTTTACAAAGTTAATGCGTATGATTTTTAGAGATATTTCAAACGTTGATAATTATTTGGATGATATTTTAGTTCATACCAAAACATGGGATGAACATGTGAAGACACTTCAGGTAGTTCTTCAGAAATTGAAAGAGAGTGGACTAACTGCTCGACCGAGCAAGTGTGCAATTGGTTACACCAAATTGGAATTTTTAGGGCACACAATTATAGGAGGCAAGTTGGGTCCCAAGCAGAGTACCCTGGACAAAATTCAGGAGGCACCGAGACCGGAGACTAAAACTCAAGTCAGGTCATTCCTAGGTCTCACAGGCTATTATAGGGACTACATTCCCAATTATTCAGCTGTAGCTGCACCATTATCAGATTTAACTAGGAATGGTAGACCAAACAGAGTAGAGTGGGGTAGTGCACAAGAGAAAGCTTTCAAGGATCTCAAGGGGGCTTTAGTAAGTCCACTTCTCCTCCGACTTCCTGATGTTAACAAGGGGTTTGTGTTGAGAACCGATGCTTCCGATGTAGGAATCGGAGCCGTGCTGTTACAAGAACATGAAGGGGAATTATTTCCAGTTTCATATGCTAGTAGAAAGTTGTTGCCAAGGGAAAGAAATTATTCAGTAATTGAACGAGAATGTCTTGGATTAGTCTGGGCTGTTCAAAAATTTCGTGTTTATCTTTATGGGAAGAAATTTGTTTTGCAGACAGGTCATGAGCCGCTGGTATACTTGAACAGAGCCAAGTTACTGAATTCAAGGATAATGAGATGGGCGTTAGTTTTACAAGAGTACAGGTTCACTTTACAGTCAATTAAGGGAAAACATAATGTTGGTGCAGATTACATGAGCCGTATGTAAATAAATGTATATACTTGTGAAACTGAAGTCTAAGCTGCAAATGAAGTGTAAATAGCCTTTGATAATTTCGTTATTTTTATTTTGATACTTTGTACATGTATGATTGTAGGGATAGTTGTTGGGGTTATCGTAGCGAAATGCTTTTATATCATATGATGGTGTCTTCAAATAAGTAGGTCAGTTGGACAAATATTGAAATATTTATCTTAAAGGGGGAGTAATTGTCACGGTTGAGCCAACTTATTTGGAAGAGCGCCACCACTCAGGGAAAGTTCAAGAATGATTGACAAGAGCTTGCACGTGCAGCGGAACTGTACCGGAAGGGTTTCCTGGAAAGTTTTAAAAATAGTTGCCGACAAAGGGACGAACGGAAACAGACTTGGAGCATAGCAGATGGACTGGTGAGAAAATAAGGTATTCGAGAGAATCATTCTGACAATCAATGGAAGCAGATCGACTCTGACATAATTGGATATATTAATTAATTGATTTTCGAAAGGAGGAGATGGTGAGGGATTGTATGATAAAGTGAATTGGAGGATCCGTATTTTGGACTGAGATACGTAGTCACGGGCGCCGAATTTAATTTTATTAAAGGAGGACCAGTTTTGCTTCGTCATCTGGGTGACAAAGGCACGAGTACCATACTCTGCTGGTGGCGGACCGAGCTGCATGGTGACAACGACGGGACTAGCGAAAGCGAACTCCAGGAGTCGGGTATCACGCGTATCAGGAGAAACCAGAAAAGAACCAGAAGGAAACCGAAAAGGGCCCTCGCGTCGCGTAAGTGATCACAATTAAGATAATTTAGTGGGGTACAGTAGATAATTCACCGGTGTACTAGGCCGATAGGATTAAGGTAAATACATGTTGTAAATTGAAATACATTGATCATCATTTAATAATTTGAGAAGAAGAGACAAAATAATCAAGAATCATTGTTGAAATCTAGAGAATCTTCTCAATCAAATTTTTCTGATCTTCATTGTGTGTGTAAAATATTTTTGCCAAATTTCGCTGGCAGGGAGGAAACAACCTGGGGTCGCAACAGAAGGGCGGCATTCTGCTTAGTTGTGACAAATAAATGGGGTCCTATATCCGGAAAGGTCAGAAATTCACATGAGAAGAAGTAAATTCGTTATACTATTTTTGACTGTGGTACTTACATTTTAGTTTTAAGGGGTTGAAGTGAATTATCAGATTGTGTACATTTGGAAAAAAATCTTTTTGAGTGTGTTAGAGTACGTGAAGGGTTCAACAATGAATGTTAAGGAGTTAAAGGAGTTAGGGGTTGACATGGGTTTAAGTGGTGAAAATTTATTAGAGTTTGTGAAAGTACAACAACAAATTTTGAAAGAAGAAAAGAAAAGCGAGAAAGAATTTCAGCTCGCCAAATCTGCCCAAGAAAAAGAGTTTGAACTTGCTAGACTTGAAAGGGAAAAAGAATTAAAGGAGTCCGAAAAGTCTAGACTTGAAAAAGAGATGGAACTTATTGCATTGAGAAATCAAACGGGAGGTGACGAGGATTTATTAAACTCCTCTACTGCTTCAAACCGGAGTAACGGCAATCCTAGCAGAATACCTACACCCAAAATGCCACACTTCGATGAGAAGGAGGATTTAGATGCCTACCTTCTAAGATTTGAAAGGTTTGCTTCGGCACAAGATTGGCCTCGAGATCAGTGGGCATTGAACCCGAGTTTATGTTTAAAGGGAGAAAGTCTGCGAGTCTACTCAAGGCTTCCGCCAAATGACTCGAAAGATTATGACAAATTAAAAGAAGCCTTGTTGAAAAGATTTCAGTTTACTGAAGAGGGGTTTCGCCTAAAATTTAGGAAAGAGAAGCCAAAGAAGGGTGAAACAGCAACACAGTTTATGGCTAGGTTAGAAAATTATTTTTCAAGATGGTTAGAACTGGGAAAGGTAAAGAACACATTCAAAGATGTAGTTGATCTTATGTTAAGGGAACAATTTTTGAATATTTGCAACAAAGAGTTGTCACTTTTTCTACGTAAACATGATTGCAAGTCGGCAGAGAAATTAACAGAACTAGCTGATAAGTTCTTAGAAGCCCATGATCATAGTTTGGAGAATTGGGTTAAGTATCCCCAAGACAAGGGAGGGCCTAATGTCAAAATGGATGACAACTTGAGTCAGAATAATTTTGAGAACAAATTTCGGTCAAATGGTCAGAAGAAAATTGGCCCAAAATGTTTTGTATGTGGTAAAGTAGGCCACAAGGCAAGTGACTGTAGACAAAAATTTTCAGCGGGGTTTACGAAAGCCCAATCTGCAGTCACGAGTGAACAGGTATCTGGTGTGAAACCAAGTACCCCAAAAGAGGTGAAACAAAATGATCACCAAACTGGTCAAACTGCCAGTACATGTCTTATGAAACAAATTGAAGAAAGTGCAGGTCATACAATTAATTTGGCATGTGGGCACGATATTCCTATTGTTAGTGCGGCATGCAAGGAACCTTGCGAACTAACAGAGAAAATTCTGGAAAATGTTTTAGAACGTATGCCTGTAGTAGAGGGATACCTTGGAGGGAAAAAGGTTTCAGTCTTGAGAGACAGTGGGTGTTCAGGAGTCATTGTGAAGAGGGCTCTAGTCTCTGATGATCAGTTGACAGGTGTAGATCAACTGTGTGTGCTGATTGATGGCACTGTGAGAAAGACCCCTGAAGCACATATTGATGTAAGCACCCCCTTTTTCACAGGGCCCCTTAAGGCACTATGTATGAGAAATCCAGTGTATGATTTAATCATTGGAAATATTGAAGGGGTTAGAGGTCCCGATGACCCTGATCCTGAGTGGGACAAAAAGACCACTGAGGTGGAAAATCTGGAACAAAAAATAGTCCAGAGAAGTAACCAAAATTCTTCAAATGTAAGCAAAGAATTAGTTCAGGACTCAACAGAGGAGTCAGCACTAACTGTTGCAGTTAATGAAAATTCTAAGGTGACAGACAAATCAAAGGATGAAGTCACTGATGTTGTAGGTGCTGTGGAAACTAGAGCACAAAAACAGAGAAAAAGTGAGAAAATTCGGCCACTTCGAACGGCGAGTGTGCCCATTGAAAATGTTACACCTGAGCGGTTAAAACAAGCTCAGAAGGAGGATTCGACTCTGAAAAATTGTTTGAGTCAAATAGGAATTAAAAGACCTCTCAAGGGAAAGCAAGGGACTACAGAATTTCTCTTGAAGAAAGAAATCTTGTACCGTAGAGTATCTGAAAACGAGAAGGTTAAAGATCAACTTGTAGTGCCAAATGCATACAGAGAACAAGTTATGAAATTGGGTCATGATTCTATTATGTCAGGTCACTTAGGTATTTCTAAGACGTCAGACAAGGTGTTATCTCAGTTTTATTGGCCTGGTGTAACGGCTGATATTTATCGTTATTGTAAATCATGCGATGTGTGTCAAAGAACTTGCGACAAGGGAAGGGTAACTAAAGTTCCATTGGGACGTATGCCTTTGATAGACACGCCTTTCAAAAGGGTGGCTGTTGATATCGTGGGACCAATCTCTCCAGTTTCTAGGAACGGGAATAGGTATATATTGACGTTAGTCGATTACGCAACCAGATTTCCCGAAGCTGTCCCCCTACCCAGTATTGAGACAGAAAGGGTTGCTGAAGCCTTGGTAGATATATTTTCGCGAGTTGGGGTTCCGTCTGAAATTTTAACTGACAGAGGTTCACAATTTACCTCAGACTTAATGAGGGAGGTGAGTCGGTTGTTGTCGCTGAGACAGCTCACCACAACGCCATATCACCCAATCTGTAATGGATTAGTCGAGAAATTCAACGGTACATTAAAAAGAATGCTTAAACGTATGTGTGAGGAGAGACCCAACGACTGGGACAGGTATGTAGGGCCTTTACTTTTCGCTTACAGAGAGGCTCCGCAGGCTAGTACAGGTTTTGCCCCATTCGAGCTCCTCTATGGAAGGACTGTAAGAGGTCCAATGGCTATTCTTAAGGAAATGTGGACCTCAGATGTAGAGGACCCAGAAATTAGGTCAACTTATCAATATGTTCTAGATTTGAGGGAAAGACTAGAGAGTACTTGCGCTCTGGCTAAAGCAGAATTGCAAAAATCTTCAGAAAGGTACAGGAAATATTACAATAAGAGGTCAAAGAATCGAAAATTAAAACCTGGTGATTCAGTGTTGATTCTGCTCCCTACGGACCAGAACAAATTATTAATGCAGTGGAAAGGGCCATTCACAGTGTTAGACAATGTAGGAGAAGCGAGTTATGTGGTAGAAGTCAATGGCAAACCAAAGAGTTTCCATGCAAATTTATTGAAGGAGTATATTACAAGGGAAAGTCCCAATGCTGTAGGGGCTTCCGTACTTTCAATGTCGGACGCAGAAGAGCAGGAGAGTTGTTTTGAAATTCCGCAGCTGCACACAAAACAAAGTGAAACCGCTGCAGATATTGTTATCAATGAAGAGTTGAATGGATGTCAAAGTAATGAGGTCAAATGTTTGTTTACAAATTTTTCTGATGTAATGAGTGACGTGCCTGGTCGAACAAATGTAATTGAATGTGATATCAAGGTTACTACTGAGGAACCTATTAAGACAAAACCATATCCGTTGCCATTTGCAACCAGAGAAACTGTAAAAGTTGAGATTCAGAAAATGATAAAATTGGGTGTTATTGAACCTTCGAATTCGCCTTATAGTTCTCCTGTGGTACTGGTACCAAAACCAGATGGGTCAAGGAGATTCTGCGTAGATTATCGAAATATTAATAAGGTTACTGTTTACGAAGCCGAGCCCATGCAATCGCAAGATGACATATTTTCGAAATTAGCTTCTGATAATTATTTTAGTAGAATCGATCTTACAAAGGGTTACTGGCAGGTGCCCATGGCACCCTCGGCCAAGGAGAAAACTGCCTTTGCAACACCAGACGGGTTGTGGCAATTCACAACCATGCCATTTGGACTGGTCCAGGGACCAGCAGTGTTTACAAAGTTAATGCGTATGATTTTTAGAGATATTTCAAACGTTGATAATTATTTGGATGATATTTTAGTTCATACCAAAACATGGGATGAACATGTGAAGACACTTCAGGTAGTTCTTCAGAAATTGAAAGAGAGTGGACTAACTGCTCGACCGAGCAAGTGTGCAATTGGTTACACCAAATTGGAATTTTTAGGGCACACAATTATAGGAGGCAAGTTGGGTCCCAAGCAGAGTACCCTGGACAAAATTCAGGAGGCACCGAGACCGGAGACTAAAACTCAAGTCAGGTCATTCCTAGGTCTCACAGGCTATTATAGGGACTACATTCCCAATTATTCAGCTGTAGCTGCACCATTATCAGATTTAACTAGGAATGGTAGACCAAACAGAGTAGAGTGGGGTAGTGCACAAGAGAAAGCTTTCAAGGATCTCAAGGGGGCTTTAGTAAGTCCACTTCTCCTCCGACTTCCTGATGTTAACAAGGGGTTTGTGTTGAGAACCGATGCTTCCGATGTAGGAATCGGAGCCGTGCTGTTACAAGAACATGAAGGGGAATTATTTCCAGTTTCATATGCTAGTAGAAAGTTGTTGCCAAGGGAAAGAAATTATTCAGTAATTGAACGAGAATGTCTTGGATTAGTCTGGGCTGTTCAAAAATTTCGTGTTTATCTTTATGGGAAGAAATTTGTTTTGCAGACAGGTCATGAGCCGCTGGTATACTTGAACAGAGCCAAGTTACTGAATTCAAGGATAATGAGATGGGCGTTAGTTTTACAAGAGTACAGGTTCACTTTACAGTCAATTAAGGGAAAACATAATGTTGGTGCAGATTACATGAGCCGTATGTAAATAAATGTATATACTTGTGAAACTGAAGTCTAAGCTGCAAATGAAGTGTAAATAGCCTTTGATAATTTCGTTATTTTTATTTTGATACTTTGTACATGTATGATTGTAGGGATAGTTGTTGGGGTTATCGTAGCGAAATGCTTTTATATCATATGATGGTGTCTTCAAATAAGTAGGTCAGTTGGACAAATATTGAAATATTTATCTTAAAGGGGGAGTAATTGTCACGGTTGAGCCAACTTATTTGGAAGAGCGCCACCACTCAGGGAAAGTTCAAGAATGATTGACAAGAGCTTGCACGTGCAGCGGAACTGTACCGGAAGGGTTTCCTGGAAAGTTTTAAAAATAGTTGCCGACAAAGGGACGAACGGAAACAGACTTGGAGCATAGCAGATGGACTGGTGAGAAAATAAGGTATTCGAGAGAATCATTCTGACAATCAATGGAAGCAGATTGACTCTGACATAATTGGATATATTAATTAATTGATTTTCGAAAGGAGGAGATGGTGAGGGATTGTATGATAAAGTGAATTGGAGGATCCGTATTTTGGACTGAGATACGTAGTCACGGGCGCCGAATTTAATTTTATTAAAGGAGGACCAGTTTGCTTCGTCATCTGGGTGACAAAGGCACGAGTACCATACTCTGCTGGTGGCGGACCGAGCTGCATGGTGACAACGACGGGACTAGCGAAAGCGAACTCCAGGAGTCGGGTATCACGCGTATCAGGAGAAACCAGAAAAGAACCAGAAGGAAACCGAAAAGGGCCCTCGCGTCGCGTAAGTGATCACAATTAAGATAATTTAGTGGGGTACAGTAGATAATTCACCGGTGTACTAGGCCGATAGGATTAAGGTAAATACATGTTGTAAATTGAAATACATTGATCATCATTTAATAATTTGAGAAGAAGAGACAAAATAATCAAGAATCATTGTTGAAATCTAGAGAATCTTCTCAATCAAATTTTTCTGATCTTCATTGTGTGTGTAAAATATTTTTGCCAAATTTCGCTGGCAGGGAGGAAACAACCTGGGGTCGCAACAGAAGGGCGGCATTCTGCTTAGTTGTGACAATGGTGCATGAGACATGTTGGTTGGTTGTATTATAGCATGGGTATATTTCTGGCAAATAATATTTTCTATGAGATACTGTGATTGCCAGGAAAGATGCGGTAAATTTAGTGTTGTCATAGTAATTTGAAAAAATGTATTGAAGGTTTTTTTCCTTACCCTTTAGGCATAAATACAACGATATTAAAGACACATAACTAAAACTCTCCCTGTTTAAAATATATATGTCTACTTGGAACTATGACGTAACTTGGTGGTACTAATTCCACTTCACGTGGTTCAATGGGTACAAGCAGCGAAAGTCATTGTTCTCTTTTCAGCGGTTTTTTTGTATGTGACTACGTATATGATTTTAATGATTTTCTTAAGCTCAATGTCAGACTTACTCATGCCTAATGAACTTTGTTTCGAAGGAATTTTTTTCGTATTAAATAATTGTGATCAGCTTTATCCAAGAAATGTGGAAGTGTGCTGGTGTTATCGAAGTTCATGTTATAATCACGCTCCACACACGCCTTTGACTCAGGTAGCAACACACTTGTTCACTGTTGTTGAAAGCAAGCAATTACGTAATAGGTGTGCAAATTATGTAAATCAGTTAAGTTTAGCGTGGGTATACGCCACATCCGTGTGTTGGGTACATATGACAATTATATCATTTGATTACGGGGTCTCACATCAATACGACAATTACTACCTGCCACAACTATCGACGAGTTACTTATTGCGACAAATTTGCTTTACGTTTAACATAGCCTAAATCCCCCTTTTTTAATATTACTGATACCACGTTATTATCACTTGCTCAAGAAGTTTTCTTAAACGCTTTCTGTGAAGAGGAACGAGCAATTGAAGCTTGTATTAGCTCAGCTGAAAGCTTGAGCTATTGCTGTCGTGCACAGCAAACGCCTGTCACCTGTCTGATACTTTCGACATCGTGTTTAAATGCGTGGCATTTCGCTATTTCTTAATAGAATTGACTGAAATTTGACTGACTTGTAGGTGAGAGAAATATCTTAATGATGTAACCATTTTTGATAAATATTAACCTTATTTGACCTCAGGAGAGGGTTTTGTTTGAAAACAAAATTTCCTTCTCTTCCTTCAATTGTGCACTAAATGCGCCGAAACATTTCATATATATATATATATAGTTTGAATAGTACTGAACCAAAGTAAAATTTCTCATGTATTAGAATTATCATTTGATGACCTAAATGAGCATTTTTGAAAAAAATATGAATATTGTACATGTTTCAATGCACAGAACATCGAGAATCCCAGTTGTTATCATTTGAGTGACTGTGTATAACGAAACGAGGTAGAAAAGTATACTGAACATATATTGCAATTCTAAATTAGGACTGAGGGGCAAGCGCGCTAACCGCTCGCCTGTGTTTACTAATGATACCGAAATTGGCCGACCACATCTCTGAGCTACAGTTTAAACCACGGGGGCTCACGAAGCGACCTACACTGTAATTTGACCCAAAAGTGTGTAAGGAGGGAACCCACCAAAATTATTGGGTCAAATAATGACCAAAATAAGGCTTCCTTTAACCCACATAGGGTGGTCATGGGTGCTTATTGCGTTAAAGTTTCCTTATGGGGGTATTTGTATGCACTGGGAGACAACCGTTAGACTTTTCCTTGAAACTGTCCGTTTCGATTAGAAAACTTGTACGTCAGCATTTGACTACAAAAATTGCGAAGTAAAAGCGTCTCACTTGACTTTCAGCCCTGCCTCCACCAGAGTTCTTAACTTCATAAGAACCGTAAGGTGCGGCCTCTGTCGTTAAAAACAACTCTTTAGGTTGGTTGACACTAAAATCCTACCCTGGAACAGTCACAATAATACTGTTGATGAGGACTGAACTACAGTTTAGAGCCGAAACGTTCAGACCGTTAAGGACTGTACTGTACAACCGCTGAGTTAATTACGATCAAGAAACTTTTATAAATTAGAACGAGGTCCAGTCTGCCATAATGCTACTCATTTGACAACAAAATGCATTTCGTAACTGCCTGTAAAATTGACATTTCAGAGATATCCAGCAAAATCACAATGAGTGCCTAAACATCGATGAACGAACCGGGAAAGCTATTGGTCTCAGCTCAGCGTTGTCTCAGCGTTTGTCGTCGTAAGAGGCGACTAAAGGGGAGGACTTGAAACGAATTTATCTAGTTGACACTATATAACACATTCGTACGTGTTGGTGTGTCGTTAAATATTATCTAACAAACTAACTCATTCTGAAAAAGAAAATCTATCTACTTTTGCAAGACTTTAGCCAGCTAAATCACTAGAAACTCGGGCAAGTGTTATATCCCTTCCCATATTTCCTCCACAGAGAGTTTAACCTAGTAGTAACTTTGACTGCTGTAATTATTACTCCGCAACTTTAAGCTGTGATTCCGGCCTATGCATGAAGCCCTAGGCTTTGCCTACTATTTGTAACCCAGAGCCATAAACCCTTTCCAAATAGCAATAGACTTAATGCGTGTCGTTTTTGACCACAATACAAGGGCATTGACAAAAATGACACGGAACAAATCTCTATCTCATAATCCTTTGAAAACGCTGTTTGTCTACTTGTCTATTGCTGTACTCATTTACTTACCTTATTAGCTAGAGCGATTTCTAGAAGTTGTATAGTAGATATCTGTAACAATAAGCTATAACCACCGCTGATGGTTACTTGGTCTGAACACAAGTCTTCTACATCTTTCAGCACATCCTCCACTCTTCCACTTTTTTCAAGAATACACAAAATTGCAAATTTCCTGGCATCCCTTCGGGTTTTTAGATATCCAATTATCTTGTCCGCTGCAATACGATTCAAGCCGCATGTGAATCGATAGACGTATTGGAGGTCAAATGGTCAAGATATTTCAGATAGTGGTCTGTTTGGCGTTCGATATTATTTCGATATTTGGGTTCATCTTCACTGTCATTATTCATAGACGCTTCGTCTGAATATGATCTTTTAGACTCTTTTGATACTTCCCAAGGGTCAAAGGTCACGTCATCTCTTGACGCATATGCCGACAAATGATGTGCCGCGTACCATTCACAAAACAGTTTGTGATAAAATCTAACCTCAGTTTTATATTGAATGTGTTCAGATATTATTGCATTTGGATCATCGGAAATATCGAGGACCTCTTCTTCAACTAAAATACCAATACGCACATATTGATCATAGAAGTCCTGTCCAAGTCGCTCACACATATAATGCTTATTCCACACAATTTGTTGATCCTTACGACTCAGTCCTTCAAATGCTAACTTATCAAGTTCCGTGTGTTCTGTTTCAAACAAGTCACATTTCGTGACATTATCATCCTCCATTTTATTTTTCATGTGACTGTGAAAGCATGAGATCATATAACGAAAGAAACTTGTGACAGAGTTGTATTTCTGAAATTGCGCACTCTCGTGGCTCATGTGTGCAAACATCACAAAGAATAACGGTACCTGACAAAGGTCACCAAGGACGGGGTTTTCCTTTAGTCTTTGTTTTATTTTCTCAGCGGCTGCTACGTCATCACCTACAACCGCTTTCTTAATGTACTGATCCCGAGCGTCATCGTCAAATCCTGTCAACTTAACTCGTTTCGTCATCGCTGGGTATTTCTTTGGTAGATATGATGATCGTGTCGTTAAAATGACTTCAAATTGCTGAAACATGTTTCTCATTATAATGCTGATGACGTCAGAATCAACATAGACATCTTGGTCTGGATACTCGTCATATCCATCTAATATTACTAACACTGAAGAACACTCACTAATGATATCTGCAATGTCACTTTCTGTAAGCTTCGAATCTTTTGGTAACAGAAACTGTTTGATTGCTCTATAAACTGACGTAACACCTCCTAACTGTCTTAATCGTAAAAGAATTAATACGTCAATGTCCTTTAAGTATGATAGCGGGATTTTATTACACCAGTCATAGCTAAGCTGTAGAGTTAATGTCGATTTACCATAACCAGGTTCTCCTTCTATAATGCGCCGCGTTGATTTAACTCGGTCATCACCCAGTATGTTATGATATGAAGAAAGCTTTTCCCAGGTCCCTTGTCCTCCTATCCTGTCCTTTGCAACTAAGTACTCAATACCGCCCTCAACAAATACCCTGTCCACACAGTAAAGTCTGTCTCTGATGTAAGGAATAGGCTGCACTGCGTCGTAGAGATCCTGGTATTTGGCTTTTAGCTGAGAAATGAACGTGTCTCTCTTTCCTATAAAAGTAATTCACACACATAACACGATGACGTATACGCATAAAATACATACAAGGGAAAACTGTATAAAAAGCAATTTTCCCACACGGGTTGAAAAAGTCACACAAGTTTATTAAAGTGCCCTCTCTGACATAATTTTCATTGCTTGGAACCACAGTTGACACACTACTTCTATAGTTAATACCTAGCATAACACATAACCCAGATATCGGTGGAATAGCTCTCGCTGGTTTTGTTCAATTTGAAGCTCAATCCGCCGATAATTATTTTGAGATTCTGGAGACTTTGAGAAGTCTTGAGGAAGAACACATCCTTCATCAATTTGCTAAACGCTGTTCATAAGTCATATAAGTCATATCTATCGACTTAATGTTTTTAGTTTCAAATCATTCGTTTCTTTCCTTTCTTAACATTTTATCCACCTTGAAAATAAGAAATGTGTGAAACTCTAAAAACTAAGAAAGCTGGATTCATGATCCGTTACCTGGAGAGTCGCCCTTTACAATCATCGGAATAACCTGTGCAGGAGTAAATTGAAAAAACGGTTGAGTAAACTAAAAGGTTGCCAAATTTATAAACGTTAAGTGCTTTAAAATTTTCTGTCTTCTTGCCATGATGACTTTGATTTGTATTTTTGATATGGCATCCATTGATACAAATTTGTCAGCCGTGCTTCCGACCTGGGACTCTGGACAGGTAGTGTGGTTAGAGAGATGTTTTAAAGTAACATGTTTTAAACAGTTCGTTTTTACACTAATTACGACGTCTCATAATTTGAAGAATTCGTTCAGTAAACCATCTCGTAGGATGTAAGAAGTATTACATTTTGCGTGACAGTTCAACGCATTGTCTGTAGCTGGACCCAATATTACTTAAGATATCTCGAAGAAAATGTCAATAAATTGAGATCATTGTAGATATTTTGCTGGCTTGCCAAAATCCTAACGGTACAGTACCTAAAATTAAATACTGTCCTCAACAAGATAACAAGAGGCCCATGCATATTATTCAACTTTACATCGTTTATACCCATGAACGAGCCGAAACACTGAACATCTATTATGCTGTCTAAAAGGATCGTTATGCTGTTTAAAAGGACTAATGTGAGATAAAGATGTTTTTATCTTTTGAAACATTTTTGAGGTTCAATTACATATATTGTACGAGTCAGGGCCGTAGCCGGCGGGAAGGCAGGGAGAAAGTTGTCCCCTTGAGATTTCTAAATCGTAAATAACATTTGGCCTACTTGAGAAGAAAAATACTAAAATAAGTAACATTTCAGTGTTCAAATTATACTTTCAAGCCCCCCCCCCACCTGTAAAAACGTATATAAGGGTACCTTTTCCCCTGACTCCGACCGTGGAGGCGTACCTACGCGAATTTCTCTTCCTGGTGAATGACTCATCTTCCCTCTTGAAGACACACCCGGGCCGCTTGAACATACAAGCACTCATGCTGACTAAAGATAATTAGCCTACCTACCTTTAATCAACAGCTAAACTCAATGAGCTGTTAAAGAAACTTTTATTTACAAAGGAATAAGCAATTGCGGCAAAATTATTTTGAAACAACAACTAAATCTCACAAACATCCTCTAATTTCGTTTCAAGTATCTTTCAGGATATGTTAGAACATAAATATTGCATAGTCAAGGCAAACCAATGAGTAACTGCATACAGGAATTTCACAACTTGGTGAGAAACATACTGTAACATGATTCTCAAAGGTCATTCATAAAATAAGATACCCGGCCGTGTACACTAATTCAAATTGGGTTAACTGCATTCTTATTTTAAAGGAAAGTTTTAAGCAAAAACTTAATTTCAAGAAGTAAAGAGAGCTAAATCTACTCAATTTGGTGAAACTTCCAAAAATCGGACATGTAGTTACCCGAGATATCAGCAAATGAAGTTACTACATTTGTGACCCAAAGTGAGCTTGAAGCAAGCAGGGATTATATCATTTCCTCACATTGATAATTAGTTCTTTGTTTCCTTTGTTTCTTTAGTCTGTTGTGTTGACCTTGGAGTTAATAGGGATAGGAGCTCTCCAAGGAGAATTTAAAGTTTGTAAAACTCCTATGCCTCTCATGCATTCCCATTCCGATAACATGAGATTATCGAAAAGAAAATTGGTTGTAAGTTTAAAGAAAAAACAAAAGAGTGCTCATTAAAGTGTACCTAAAATCTAAACTTTCAAAAATATATGTCACAAAGCTTGAAATATGCAACCAAATGGTCCATCTCCCATCTTTACAGGACATTCCTGAGCTGAGATATAAAATGTTGAACCTTATTCACTCCATTTAAATTGTGGATTGCGCAATAATTTGTGATGTCATTCTTGTACTACTCAAATTACAGTCTTTGTTGTTCTTTGTTTTTTCGAAAGCCACTGCACCTTGTGCCAAAATGTGATCATGGTCTTACTGTTATAGGGTGACTTAGCTATATAGTTAGTTAGTCGGTCGGTCGGTCGGTCGGTCGGTCAGTTAGTCAGTTAGTTAGTTAGATGAGATTTAACGACGCACCAACACGAATGTGTTATATAGTGTCAACTAGATAAATACGGTTCAAGTTCGGTTTCAAATATTGTTCAAATACAGTGCAAGTCCTCCCCGTTAGTCGCCTCTTACGACAGGCGGGGAATACCGGGGGCATATTCTACAACCCCCAGCCCACAGGGGGCTATATAAGTCCTCTCCGTGCAACATACCATACAAGGGAACTGTAATTGTTTCAAGGTCATATAAACATCCTAATTTTAAAAGGAAACAAAAGCTGGTGATGTGAGTTGTACAAGAAGGACTTCACAAGTTATTGCGCAATCGATTATTTCAAATTAAGTGATTAAATTTGAACGTTTTATTTCTCAGCAATGAAATACGCTATGAAAATGGGAGTTGGATGAATGAAATTCATTTTCCAAACTCTAAAATATACATTCTTGTAATTCTAGACTTAAGGTCTACTTTAATGTGAGGTTTTGACGTCATATGTGCATGCTTCAAGTTCACTGTGTGTTGAAAATGTAATAACTTCAACTGCAGCTAATATCTTGAGAACGACACATCAAGTTTCAATGAAAATTTCACCAGATTTCTTAAAATAAGTACCTTTTTAGCATATCAAAATTTGATTTGAGCTTAGCCACTTCTTATAAATGAAATCTAAGTTTTCTTCTTGAAATCTATATTTGTTTTAAGCCTGATATCTAACGTTAAGAATTTTACATGCAACTTTAAGGTGTGAATTGTGCCATTTTTCCTCTAAACGGGAGACATTTGGACCGATAATTTTTTTGCAAGGCCTACGCTACGGTTGCATGCTAACCGATGGTGGCTCCCCCAGTGGCGTACTAATAGCGATGGGGAGAAGCCGCACCGGGTAACAGCCTTGTAAGGGTGCCGTGTCACAGCCGGAAACTTCGGTAAGCAATTAAAATTTCAAATCGTGACATCATTCCAAAGATTTACCAAAGATAACACCATTTTGGACGTAGGCAAACTTATTAAAAGAAAAATTTCTCAAACAGTAGATGCCATCTCTCTTGAGGGAAGATCCTCTTAAATTACACCCTACCAAACAGGAAACGAGTCACTAAATAATGATGATCCTAAACATATAATCAATTCAACGCTTCACGAAGCTTTCCCAAAGAAAGCACCATTACGCATACAAGCCACCGCACAAAGATAAAACTTTCTCAAAGAGGATAGAGTGTCACCTCCTTCTCTTAAACAGCAGCTCTTGGTAGAATATCACTAAATAATCACATAATGACAATATGTAAAGATAAAATCAGTTCAAAGCTTTGTCACTGATAGCACAAGGATAGCACAATTTTGCACCTTAGCCAGACCTTACATGTTCTTCTCCCCCTCAGCACCCTCCCCAGGATGACACTCATGCACAGGTGAAAAATAAGGGTTGTCCAGGATGTCAACTACTATCTGTATAGTCACGCAACTTGGTGCTTCGGTTAGATAGTATCCTGAATTGTCTCCCACCCCCAGAGATTTCACCCATGCCACGGCCCTGCGAATCATTTGTGCGAAAGAGGTTAAAGGCAGTTTCAATAGTTACCTCTTCTGGATTATTCATGAATTGTTTCTTGGCTTGTTCTGAAAGAAAAGATATTTTGTTCCGTGGTAAAGCCTGAGCAAAATTGTTTAACATTAAGCAGTGATAGAAAGTACTGTGAAGTTAAAAGACCTTTATTAGTAAATTTTGTGTGTTTGTGTGTGTGTGTGTGTTTGTTTGTTTGTTTTTTGTTTGTTTGTTGTTGTTTGTTTTTTTGTGTCGGTCATTCGACTTGAAACATTCAGATTGAATAATGCCTAAACAGTTAAAATCCATTCCATATTATTCCATGAGTTCCTAATGGTTAAACAAACATCCTTTTACAGCCAGAAAGCCCAGAGGCTTGGCAATTTCTTGCTGAAAGGGGGCGATTTGTTGCACTGAGTCCATCCCGCAAATTTACTTTTTGATTATAATATTTTTATAATGTTTTGACAACTTGATCTGTGCTGAACTCATATGACCTTGGAATCCCACCAAAAGTGAGTGACAAAAACTGAAAAAGAGAATGCGTATAACCCTATCGATCGGTCTGTGGTTGACTTCTGTCATTCCAGGGAGATGCAAGATGTCTTCCAGCTAACTGGTTGTCCTTTGTAATGTGTATCTATTGCCTTTTCAAAGAAACGGTCTAATCGTTCGATACGTTTACCGAATCATATAAAAATGAACACTTTTCCACTTTAGATAAAATTCTTGGTCTCTGAAGATATTTGTTTAAGAAACAATCCTAAAATAAGGTTATTCAATACGGGTGGGGGTGTACAATATAGGCTATCTGACCGAAACCAAAGTTTGAGAGGAAGAAACGAAATTGTACATGACCCTAAGTGCATGGTTTTTATATACGAGGGTTTGCTTGCAATAAGAACAATAGTAGGCTAACCGATGGGTCGACTAATCATCGTGACGGTTTACATATTTTCTCGCACACGCGTTACTGTTGTGTGACGGGCGAGGCATTCCCCATGTTCCGGGAGACGGTCCTGGTTTACACAGGTTTATTGCGTTGGCACTCTTTTCTGGAATCTGAATGCATGGCTCTGTCAAAGTAAAGTGCAATGACTATTTTCACAAACAGATTAAAATAATCCCTATATAGTAAGACCTTTAGTTCATTAATCCACCTACCTTTGTAAATTATAGCCCCGCACACACTAAGGAGAACCAGTACAACTGCCAGCACAACGGCAATAATCCAGTAGCTGTGACCATCAGATGACAAGTTCTCACCAGTAGTTGATTCAACACCTGTTGTACAGTTTAATGAATCATCAGTTCCGAAAATTAGTAATATTCACGAAAAACTCTATTTTACTGTCCCTCACATGTCTATGGGAAATGCGCTTTTGATGACGCTAAGGCTTATGCACAGAATTACCTAACACACTTAAGAATTAGACTGTGTGTGTACTTTGTGTGTGCGTGTAGGAGGGGGAAGGTAGCTTTACCTGTGAAAACTCATTTATGCATAACGCAGGCGCGGATCCAAGGGGTGGGATCGGCTTTCCTGGGCTCAGCCTCCCCCCTTTTACGCCACATCAACGATAACGAATACACGAAAATTAGCATAATGTTAATCTAGGATAATGTTCAAGGGGGCTTTTAGCCCCCCTTTTCGAAATGCCTGTAACTGAACGAGCAAGTTAAAGCCTAAACACACTCAACTGCAACTGTTCATGACGTTCCTTTAGTGTTCACTACACATACTTGATAACCATGGTCATTAACGGCGTTTGCTGATCCTTAGGGAGTGCAATGCTTCCTCATGTGACTCTAAATAGGATGAATACTGTAGTGTGTCACTCTTGGAGTTTGCTGCTATGGGTTTACAAGGTAATGTTGCTAATATTAAGGACAGATAATATGCGAATTAGGGAAGTCATGCCAAGTTTTGGAAGAAACGGCACAGTATTCGTCAACTTAGAATAGGCAAGGTAGGCATTCATGGGATTCAATGACACGGGGGGGGGGGGCACGATATACTCAAGACATATACATGTTACGTTCAGAGAATTTGCGTGAACTGCACCGTACTGAAAAAAAAATTGGTTATGACTGGAGAAGAAAACACACTTTTCTTTTTAAAAAAATATTATTACATTTTAATGCCGAAACTTCAGCAATAAGCTATACACTTCTTATCGATGGATCATCATAGGCGTAGGAAAAGGGGAAGGGGACTCCCCCAGTTTGGTCGGTGGGGGAGCAAACCTCGTTTTGCCCTCCCCACTTTGAATGACATGCTGCCAAAATATGGCATTAATATAGGATTAAATTCCTTGAAAGTTTGTCAAACATTGCACCATTTTTCATCCAAAGCACTTAAAATAGGCAAACATTTTAGACCCCTACCCCAGGGCACTAGTCACTAACATTCACTTACGCCCCCACTTTAAAAAAGCTTCCTACGTTTATGATCATGTAGGATTGTACGTCGTCTTTAATTACGCATGCCAGGAGTGGGGAACCTTTTCCTTCTGACGGACCGTTTTGATAGACATAATCTACCCGCAGGCCGCAGACAGCGACGGGGCAACAAGCCTCCCTCTTAAGGCGCAGCCCAGTGGGCCCCCAAAAGGCCCTGATGGGGTCTAGGGGAAAAGTCTAGGCAAGGAACTAGAGTGCAGCCCCGGAGGTTCCGGAGTTTATAGCAGTTTGTAGTCAATGGCACCTTCATCCACTGTCTATAAATGTCATTAAAGGTGCTAGGCTGCACAGACCAAAAGTATCACATTATGATCATTTGTCTTTTTGTTTATGTATAAAGTAATAATGATTGAGCACACACAACCTCTTACTTTGAAACCAACTTTAATGTTTTCTTCAATGTACCTTGCAAATTTATCCTCTTTCAACGTTTAATTTACTCTTCGGAGGGGCAGTTCTACCTCCCTTCCCGAATCTACTTTTGGGAATAAGTAAAGTGCGCTTTGTGTTTCTCACTGTAAGAGATCGTCCTTTACATGTGAGAGTGCACTCCTAAGTTTAATGTTTGAGGGCCAGGAAGCCAATTGGATTATCAAGGACCCTATACCAGGGTGAGCGAGGGTCCGGCGAGATTCACCTTCTCTTTTCGACTGGTGTTCAGAGGTTAACGAGACAGGTGTGTACTAATTGCTACGAATCCTGTTCCCGGGACCGCCATTTAATGTCCCCATCCGACAGACGTGAATTTATCTCCAGTCTTTAGCCACCCTTCCAAAGGCTAGGAGGGATAGAAGTTCCTTGCTCTGCACAACTGCTAGACAGCTGAACGGGGCAAAGCCCCCAACTTCCTGAATCGGACAACTTCCTGAAACGGACACTCATATACCCAATTAAGCTCACCAGTTTAAACCCCCTCGGCATCACCGTAAAGAGCCATGCTGAACAAGTAAATTTAATTCCCAGAAAAATTTTAAGTGGTTCCATCGGGATTTGATCCAGGGATCCTCTAGTATACGAGACAGTACACTCATCCACCAAACTAACTCCACCCAATCCACCCTGTTCAATCGAGCACCCTATACCACGTAAAGCTTCCGTTACCAGGATACCACTGGACGTACAAGGGTTCTACACTCGATGGATGTCTCACGAAATGGTGGGCACGTCACGTTGTGTATATTAGGGTTTTAGCAGTGTAAAAACTGGTAGTGGCTGACAGTAGTTTTACGTGAAATATCCGGAATCGATATTGGCAAGATATACCGTGGGCACCGCGGGTTAAAAGCTAATAATCATTACTTTTAAAGTGATCCTGTATTTACATGCATGAATTTTCCGCCGGTCGGATAAAATGGTCTCGAGGGAGGGAGGTTCCCCACCACTGATGTATGTAGAAAATATCATGGCAATAATAATGTGTCATCGCATTTTCTAATTTCATACCCTCTCCGCCTCCTTGTGGCATGCCGACGTACAGGCAGAATCTCTAAGCTCATACAGAGACGAAATTGGTTACGGGGTAATTTTGGCGGAGATACTTAATCAATTCTGACTGTAACTACCTGCGGAGCGGACGAACTTTTTTCGTTCAGCTCATCGCTGCGAAAACCAGCCTAAAGCTAGCCGTACACTGTACGACGTTGCACACCGAAACTCAACTCGATCGTCGGATCCCCAACAGTCGTATAGTGTGCATGAGTTTATGACGGCGACTGGAAGTTTTAGGACCAGTTTTAAGCCTCGCCGATTTCAGTCGGGAAGAACGAACATGTTGGTTCTTCCCGACTGAAGTCGGCGCGACTTAAAACTGATCTTAAAACTGTCAATCGCAATCTTAAACTCTTGCACACCTCACGACTGTTGGCGACCCAACGATCGAGTTGGGTTGCGGTGTGCTAAGTCGTGTAGGGTTCGGCTAGCTTAGAACATTTTGAACATTTTGAGAGAACATTCTTCTCTTAAAGTTGACACTGAAAAAGATTTGCTTGGACTTGTTCAGACTTTACATCAGTAGGCAGAATTGGGTGGGGTGTAATAAGTACGATACAGTAAAGACTTCTATCCTTCTTTTACAAATAAATAGAAATTCTAATGACCTGTTTCATACTATAAAATGTAATTGAGGACAAAAACATTACGTAAATGAATTTGTACGTCTTTTCCAAGTAAAGAATTTACAGTACTGTTGCGGACCCAATTTGATCTTTAAAAATAAAATATTGTCATCATACTGTTTCATTACACCATGTAAGGAGAAATATCTAAGAGGGACACACCAAAAGGTGTATGAACACGCCACCTATACTTATATAGGTGAAAATCACTTACCATTGATAAACAGTAAATCAAATGTCGTTGCCAAATGCAACGCGTCAATGTTCACCCCAACGACCTCACAATTTACTGTTAGTCGTGACCACGCGGCACCACTATAACGATATTTCGTTTTAAGAACTACATCAAATGTGCCTCTGCTCTCTGTTGTGGTAATGGACTTGTCATAAAAGCTCAGGGAATTTGAAGATTGCTCTATAACCTGGGTGATGTCCAAATCGACCTGAGGATGAATCTTTCTTAGCCTACAGGTCAAGTTCCCCTGAGATTGAACCTCGAGAACACAATACTGTTGGTGATCACAACCGTCGACTGCTACGTATCCTGGGTCAGGAAAGACTGAGTTTAAAGTAAATAAATGTAAGATAGACAAAAAAGTGGTAATTTTAAAACGATAATGAAAACTTGACACTATTCACAAGAAGAAGAAATTAATACTCATTTAGATATGGAGGTTCCCTTCGTAAAGTTGCAACATGTTTTGTTTACAGTCTGAAATCGCTGCTTTTTGAATCAAAACCTGTTCACATTTGATGAGGCCTAGTGACTTAACATGAAGTATCTACCCAATATCAATAGCTATGTAATACTGGGGTTTTTCCAAATGAATCGGAAAGGAATGGATGGCTTATTTAAGTTATAAACCTATGGTTAGTTTAAAAATCATCTAGGTAGGGGGAGATACAAGTATAATTATGGCAAATTGGTGACTTAAACAAAGATATGTTAATGAATTGCGAAGTTTACTTTAATAAAATTTCCTTCATGGCCTCAGCTTAACGTACCGTACACTTGTAAATCATACGCTATGACGTCATCTTCATATCCATTGCCACTGATACATTTGTAAGTTCCCGCATCTTCTATTCCGATCCTGTCAACAACAAGTGATGTTTGTTGCAACCTGTAATTCTCGTATATTATATGTGTAAATGTTTCCCCAGCATATACAGCATACGCTATGGTCTTGAAGGCAACCTCTGGAGATTGATTTACTTGCCAGACAACGTATGAGATGTTACTGTAAGTACAGTGTAATTGTATCTTGGAATCTTGTTCTACGAACATTGTTTTTGGTTTAACATTCATGAGAGTTTCATGGCTGTTTTGTAACAGAACAAGTGACTCATTTTTCTCCAGTAAACCCGGTGGACCATCGGCCTTACATACAAGCAGTGATAATATTTCCGAGTAAACAAATGGGTCAGTGGCTGTAACACGTGACGTAAAATATGTATGTGTTTCGTTTGTAATGACTAATGCAGATGATATATTTCTGTCGCCGTCAGCTGTCCTAACCATCCACTTAACAGGAATCGCCGTTCGGGCATCTCTTACTGTACATACTATCTCTGAATTTCGTTGAAATGTCTGAAAGCACATATCACTCTTACTACCACATGCTTTTATAATCGGCTGACGATCAAACGTTTTGGCTGTGAAAAAGAAATTTGAAAAAGCAGTTATACGGACACAATGAAACTTCCAGGGTACGACTGAAAAAGACTCTCCTCAAAAAGAATATATATATATATATATATATATATATATATATATATATATATATATATATATATATATATATATATATATATATATATAGGTCAAAGTACTGCTTAGCTCTTATGAAGTAGGTAGGTAAAAAAGAAGTAGTAAATAGTGATAAAAGTTTGTGAAATATTCCACGACGTTTCGGGTTAAAACCCTTCATCAGGTGGCAAAATGCAACTGATCGTTGTACGTTTGGCCGTGTCAACGATCAGTTGCATTTTTGCCACCTGATAAAGGGTTTAAACCCCAAACGTCGTGGAATTTTTCACAAACTTTTAGCACTATTTACTACTTCTTTTTTACCTATATATATATATTATATATATTTATATATATAAAGTTGGTAAAAAAAATCGTGGGGTGTAATTAATCGTACATTTTTATCACAACATTTAAGCCTAGTTTCTATTATAGTTGCCCACATTATATAAAGACATAGATTTTTTTTTTTCAAATGTGTGTAAAGTCGTACAAGATACAGTTAAGGCAAAACACTGGAAAGGACTAACTAAAATCAATTGTATGGAAATTAATGCAAAATGAGGAAAGTGCCAAAGGAATGATACATGTAGAGCAAATTACCAAGTATTATTAAGTCTTTTCATTTCTTTTTATAATTTCCTTTTAAACAATAATAATTTTTGACTGCCATTGTGCCGCTTATCATTTTCGCTTGGATACGGATAGATTGAAAATCTCAAATTCGCGTACTGGGTACACGATAAAACGAACACCCACTGAAGATCTTGGAGCCCTTCGCGTTTCAAAAGTTGTTACCAAACACGGTCTTCAGTACGGACAACACTCCATGCCATCAATGATTTGTATACATGAAACAACAGTCTGAATTGATTAAATTTAAAGGGACTTACAAATAATATAGAGATACTTTTTTGAAACAAAAAGTCAGAAAATCCGTAGTACAAATTTGTCCGCCGACCTCAGCTATTGAGCAAAGCCCACAACTTTGCAAAATGACTTCTATGTGGTATTTTGTGCCAAAGATGTGAAAACGAAAGG
This sequence comes from Holothuria leucospilota, assembly GCA_029531755.1. Lineage (NCBI taxonomy): Eukaryota > Metazoa > Echinodermata > Holothuroidea > Aspidochirotida > Holothuriidae > Holothuria > Holothuria leucospilota. The sequence goes on from JAIZAY010000129.1 coordinate 71,834, forward strand.
CGGGGAGATGAATACCTTAATCAGTTATCACGTTTGAGTCAGAAAAATATTATTTAGCCTGACTGTATAACAGAATGTTTTTTCATGGAAACAAGTTACAATAGAATCACAGACATTGTTGCATCAGTTTCAAGGACAAATCTGTTTCAAGACGAAGATCCTATCAGGTTTTCATTCAGGATACAATGGTAGCACTTTCTGATAATAAGATGTTATTTGAAGCAGGCTAAGTACCCCACAACTGCGGTATTTCGCATTACTAAAATTTAATTTAGTGGAATAAATGAGTCAGCATTGCATTTCAAATGCTCACCAAGCACTACAACACTGATAGTGTACGTCACTGGCGTACTGGTAGGTGAATCCAGCTTAATTACTGTGTATGTTCCCTCATGTTTTAGGGATACATTGTTTATGATTAGGGACCCGTTTGGTTCAATGTCAAACTCCCCGGAGTCAAGTCCTGATCCATCTTTGACCGCGTCCTGCAAAGTTATTATTGTGTCGGAATTTAAAAGGTCCGTTGTATTATACCAAAACACGGTATCAACATCCTCACTGAAAGCACACTGGATTATCCCTACTGAGCCCATAGTGACGTATTGAGGAGAAAAACACTCTTTGCTGTCAACAACTGCGTGAGAAGAAGAAAAGAGGGAAGTAGTTTTAATAACTAGAGACATGATTCATGTTACTAAATAAGGTTATAATGCTGAATACGAATGAAACAGACTTAACATCCGGATACTAAACAGACTAAATTTCCAGATCTCTCCACGTTGTCCTACGGGAGAGTAAAAAGTTGAAAAAATCAGCACAAGGAGATGCGCTCAATGTACGCCAAAAATAACATTTTTTAAAGACAATTTAATTACGTATAAATCCTCAAACCATTCTTGGATGCGCAGTTATCAGATCCAAAAACTCACAGTTCGCCTACTTTTTTATGATAGTGTAACTCACACTACTATATGGCCAATCAATTTCTTTGCAATGCAGCGTGTTGAGGGTTGGGGGGGGGGGGGGGTTAAAACCATACTTTGTACGGAGCTTTGCAATAATCCAGTCGCGTCCCTTTCTGTTTGCATTAATAATTGTCAATTACCGTAAAATGGATTCGCACGAACTACGCCGAAAACGTCGGGGAAAATATTTTAGAAACTTTTCACCTCATTGGCTCATTCCTAAATATATTACTATTCATTTGACTATGAGATTAGGCCAATATTTCTCTGTTACCCTCAAATAGTTCAAAATTATGTTATCCTATATCGTTTACCCTAGCAACAAATAGCCTATAGAAAACGCATGGACTATGCTAAAAAGGATGCTTATAATAATATATCTTTTAGTTTCAAGTAGGTTGTAACTTTGTAAAAGTTTCCAAGCATGCCAATTTTTAAGTTCAAAAATCAAAATGTCAAATTCCAAAACTTTAGTATTTTTACATGATTTAGTATAACGGTCCTAACAAAATTCTATACGAGTCAAAATATACAACTTTAAAGAGCTCATATTTTTTTGAAATAAAAGAATAATATTCGGTCTATAGTATGTTTTCATGGCCTTTAAAAGGAAATTTTAATACGAAATAAGACACGTTGAAAGGTCTGTTTTCAACAATTTTCAATCCTAGACTAGTATTGAACAGAAGAAACGCGGTCCAAAAACTAGCCATCGCGTTCTGTAAATATGAAATTAGATGCTTAAAATGTGAGTTTTGAATGATTCTGAAGGTTCCGGAATATTTGAAGCCATTAAAGGTCGCACTTTGTAAACTTGATCGGCATTTTACGATTTTAAGGGAGCCTCGGACGGTTTATATGAGTTAACTGTCAAAGAGGGCAACTTCTTCAATCAAAGTATCAAGTTCTCAATTTTGTTTAATTCATTGCAAAGTGCAAATCCATATAGTTACATTTTCTTAAATAAAACCCCTAATTTTCGAATTTCCTTCAAAAGGAACACCGCATTATTGGATTATCAAATTTTCTCCAATAAAACCCAAACTGTTCGCCGCGCAAATATTGCCGAAAATTTAATTAACCACTTCTTCCCGTAACCCGTCCCTTTTATGCAGGCTTTGGGCTGTCCCCTGCCGTAAGGTTTAGCGAAGGCCTTCAAATTTTATGGAATATAATGAAACTATTAAATAATTTGCAATGTGTTTTGTAGCTGTATGAGCTAAATCAGATGATTCTGATTCGGTTGTATCATGCGTGGAACCATTCTCATAATTAGAGTAAATGTGCAGCAATCACGTAACTATTAAGCTACTACTTTAAATTGATTAATTTAGTAATTTATTAATATCATTTCTGCCACTGCGCTTACTCTAAACAGTGCATATGCTTCAGTGCATATGCGTCTACAAGTATTTCAACCTGGTGACTTTCATTAAGGCAAGGAGCGTCTTTAATTTGAAAGACATGTAAGCAATATATATTAGCGTTGCAAAAGTGCGTTTGCTTTTTGACACTAGGAACTTAGCTGGTCTTCTGTTTTTTTTTTTTTTTTGTTAAGTTATGGGTGTTATAAAGTCTTCTTTAAATAGCCTCGATTAAAACATTCCTATTCACCGACATTCCGAAATCTAAATGAATGGTAAATTAGTTGTCCTTTCATATAGGCTAAAACAGTGGCCGGTTTGGGAGAACTTAGCTTACACCAACTGTGTTAGCTGTGATTTTCGAGCCCTATGAATTTTTTGAGTGTAAGCTATTATAAAACTAGCGGGCATTTGCTAATGGCGCAGCCCCCTCGGTGGTTCAGGGGATAGTATCTTTTGTAACAGTTTATGAGATTTCTTAGTAATTACGAAACTGTGTTTCTCTTTGAACGCATTCTTTTATTGAGAACCAAAGAGTCCCGTAAATTGAAAATAGAACATATCTTATAACATTTCGTATGATATCAAAAGCCTTTAAAAATAAGTGAGGGGGCAGAAGTTCTGTCAGGATATTGTTAGTGCCTAAGTCTGTTGATAATGTGTGGCTTTCGTTTTCCAGGAGTCGTTTATCTTTTCTTTCCTTTGAAGAAATATCAGGTCTAGAGATGTTACTGATTAGTAAGACCCTCTAATAGAGTCTTGGAAGCTGTAACCCTCGAACTTCGAAAACATCTTATTCCTCTGGCAGATGTTGGGATAAATCGGGATATTAGTCTGGAATAACTGTTAATTTTTACATGAATTTAAATCATTTTGCTTACTGGTGAATAAAGTTCTTTTTAGTTGTGGATGTATAATTTAAAAATTTCTGCCACTTTTGCAAAGCCAGTGAATGATTCTCCCATGGGTTGATGTTGCTTTCAAGTTTGGATATGGAATGTCACATATCCATGACTAGATCTCATTACATACATCAAAAATATCCTTTGAATAAATTTATTTGCAGTTCTCGAAACACTATGCTGTTAAGATAGATTAAAGGAGGCTTCTCAGAGTAGCTGTTGGCACTCTACATATTTCGTAAATTCCCCAGCTTGCCTTTTCTTGAAGTTGTACAGGCAGTATTAGTGTTGACATTCTGGGAGTACTAGTTTAATCCCTGCCAAATCTCGTATTGAAAGGAGGATTTATTAGGAAACAAGACTCACTTCCAAAAGAACGACAATATCATGTTTGTTTAGAAGAATACTCTTTTATGTATATCGACCGAAAATTATTTGAAATGATCTGATACAATCATAAAATCTTCATTTTACCAATCCATTGGACAACCAAAGTTTTGGCTAAGGGTTCGTCGACACTTTCTATCAAGTTGGCTCACCAAATTTTAACTTTAATTAAAATCCCTTGAGACAGAGACATTACAGAGACTGGCGGTCACATAAGCCAATATGCAGAAACTGCCTTTGTGCTGAAACAAAGAGCAAAGAACAATATGTATGAACAATCAGTCTGAGAACCCACCTTTTTGCATTTTCATGATAACGAAAATGAAGATTGTACAGACAAGTGTAAACAGCGCCATGGTCGTGTCGTCTGTAAGTAAAGTATGAAAGCAAAGGATAAAACCTGAAGTTGGAACTTAGTTTTAATGCATCGTTTTGTAATATTACGTTCCCAAATGGTCACTGTTTCCCTGAGAACACATTATTCTTGCATTAGCAGTCAAACTTTTAGCTAATGTTTTGCAACCCAGGGTCAACTTATAAAATAACGTTCCTCATATACACGAGTTTATACATGTAGGAAAGTTCAGTCAATAATTTTATAAGCCCTTAGTACCCTTGTAACCAGTTGGTCTTCAAAGTGTCGAGCAACGTGAAATGGTGTCAGAAGCTTGTTTATCATTCAGTAATGAGGGCGGTTTTGTGCGTGTGTGTGTGTGTGTTTTGCTTCAACCCTACTGTATTAATATTTTCAGAAGTCTCTGACCGCCTCTTTACCCCAGACCAGTGTATTTTACCACGGGTTACTTATTCAATGACACTTTTGATTCCTACAACCATGACATCCAAACCTTTGCAAACTGGTGTAAAAGAAATCACTTATTACTTAATGTGAAGAAAACAAAGGAGTTGGTATTCGATTTTAGGAGAAAAAAACATGTTCATAATTCAATGACTATAAATGGCGAAAACATAGAACAAGTTCATTCTTACAAATATTTGGGTACTACAATTGATGATAAGCTTATTTTTTTTTCTGGTCATGTTAAGCTAAGTAAATCAAAGGCTCACCAACGTCTGTTTATTCCTTAAAAAGTTGAGAAAGTTTCATTTAGATACTACAATTATGAAACTATTTTATTATTCCGTTATTCAGAGCATTTTAACTTTTAACATTATTTGTTTGTATGGGTTACTTTCTATTGAATCAAAAAAGGAATCGATAAAGTGTTTCAAATGGCTGGTCGTATATTAGGCAAGAAATCATTGTTTCCTAGTATTTCTTGTATCTTTACAGATGTTATCGAACGCAAAACTTGAAAAATTTTAAAAGACCCATCCCATCCGCTTTTTATTTCATATAATTTCTGCCCTTCAGGTAAAATAATTCGCTTGCCCCGGGTAAACACTACGGTAGCAGATACAGGTTTTCGTTTGTACCGCACTCCATTTCGATTCATAACAATAATGCAACCCGTTAATGTGTTTTTCTCTTCTATTATTCTCGCCTTTTATTCTTTTCTTTGGTAATTGGTATTTTTATATTTATTTTGTTATAGCTTTGTTGAATGTTCTGCTGCCACGAAGGCAATTTTCCATTTCAGGTGGACAATAAAGGGTATCTTATCTCATCTCATCTCATCTCACCTCACCTCACCTCACCTCACCTCACCTCATCTCATTTTATCTCTTAACCTTTTGTCTCTAGTAACAAAAGTTGATGTCTAAGAGTTAGAAAGGAATATGTCATGATCGGTTAAAACGTTTTCGTAGTAGGCTATAAAGGCTAACAACCACTCTTGAATTGCTATTAGATACCAACATAATAGCGTTTGCATACATTGTCAAATTATATGAGCCTAAGATGCAAATAAAAAGAGAAACTGTGATTCTGTGGCCTAAAAAGTAATAAACTAGATATAATTAATGCGTGCTAGCCATTCATTGTGACAAAATCTTTGCAAGACGTCTTTAGTTAGTTAGTTAGATGAGGTTTAACGTCCCAGTATCCAACCGATTGGTTCATAGACAAACAAACACAACATTTTCTCAGGGACGAAAGCATACTTTTACAAGAAAAATTATACTGAGACACCAAACATTTAGTAAATGACCAAATCGAAATTAAAAGTTTAATCGGTAATTATATGTTTATCCATGACACATCGATTATGGTTTTTTTCTTACACTCCTGTTGTACACATTTTTGTACTCTGAATTGATCGGCATGTGCTCCATGGAACTCAAAGTTTCCGTACAAATATCACTGTCACATATTTTCCTTCTTTAACAAGGCAACCAAGTCATATATTGTCACAATCGAGTGTGAAAGCAACCTCTAACTACAGTCATCCTGAATTGCACCTTGAAAGTTTGTTATAAGTTTTAGAGTTTGTTATTATAATTGAATCATGGCATTTCTTTGTGCATATTTAAGTGTACATTCATTAACGTTTTTGTTATTTACTCATTGTGACGGACAAATTCTCAGTTCTCTTACCGTAGCCATGCACGATTCTGTTTTACTTGAAACTTGTTATAATAAGTCTGGTGACACTATCACTTGGACATTTGAAGACGAAGTTGTGTTCATTAACACAAAATTGGTAAGAAAGGAATCGGAAATAGGTTTCCATATACTTCCAAACGGTTCACTGTATATACGGTATGCTTCACTTTACAACGAAGGAACTTACGGGTGCATCTTTGCCTCAAGCGTTCAGTCCAAATACTACATAGCTGTTGAAGGTCAGTAGCAATAGTCCTAAAAACCTTTATGTTCACAATTGTTGTAAGTACAGAAATCTTCAGAATGCATGGTGGTAAATGCTATGATCTAAACTGTAAGTGCTTCTTGACACGTTTTCAAGGAAGTGGAATGATTTCCAAGCTACCAAGTGATCCATAAACTCAAGGAGCTTATCAGAAAATAAAGAACAACTATTAACAAGCAGATACATGATTAATGACGTTAAAAGATTTTTAGGATTTTTTTTCATTTCCTAAGCAGTCGGTGCACCATATATCAATTCACCGATTAATTAATAACTTAGTTTTGTTCGCATGTAACTTAAGACATGAATGACCAAAAGGTAGTATCTTACATTATTTTGCAATGAGGTTTGAAAGTAGGGTGTGCAAAGCAACTCATAAATACATGTTATGTATTACAAAAACAGTGATTTTTCCAGCGCGTATTAGTTGACTTCTTTGTAGAAACACAATTATGCTGGTTTATCATAATTGCATGAATCTATAATTAATCAGATAAAGTAACTGCTATAAATCTAGTCTGCAGTTTTTGTATCAGGATACGATTTCAACATTGGCACTGATCAGTGAATATAGTGAAGAGTATCAGAAATGAACAAGAAAAAGAAATAGACAAGCAGACTCTTGCCTAATGAGGTAGACATTTTAGATCTTTTCATCACATAATGAGCAGCAAACTCAATAAATTTGTCTCAGATTTATTAATTAATATACATAGTTTTAAATATAAACATCACCGTTGGCACACTACTTAAAGTAAAAGGTAAAAGAAATAGAAGTGTGTTACTTTGCTTGAGGGTGAAGTTGTTGACTGTCTCATTTAGCTCACATGTACATGTTATTTTGGAAAATGCAGCGTTTTGTTCGTATTATTTGAAAATGATTTTAAATGGTAAACCCAATGATGTTCATTTAAAATAACTGAAAAGTTCAATTATAAACATTCAGTGGTAAAAATCGTTGCAGAAGTACCTTAAAAAAGTTTAACGGTTTTAATGTACACAATTTTGAAAGCCAAAATGATGTCTTTTATTCACCAAGTACTTCACTAGAGCGTGAGTTTCACAAAAAAGAGATACTGCAAACATAGGGTGCCCTGAAGTGTTTTTACATGCAAGCGGTGTCTTCTGTTAATTTAACGCACCAAGGAAGGTGAAGTAATGTTTGCACAATGGGAAAAGTTTGATTAAGTTTGAAACTAGTGTGATTCAAATTTTAAAAATACCTATTTGTCTTGCAGTGTACATTGATTACTCCGACTTTACTTTCAAGGAACAATTCAATTTTGCTTCTAAATTGCAATTTTACAAAAAAGTAATGGATACTAGATGTACAAATTTCCAATTTGTGCGGAGGGGAGTATTTGCTCAGAAATTCTGAAGAAAAAAAAAAACTTCCCATTGCTAGCTTTTTTATGCTCACTACATAGGTGTGGATATAGGAGCAAAAGTTTAAAGCAGATCTTTTAATAAAAAAGTAAGGAATGTCAGGTACGTTCATATTGCATCAAACATGCAGGAACGAAACATCGCACTTATATGAACACGGCAGTGCAAACCCGCAATTTTTATTGTAAATAATCATGATAACATAATTTTAGTCAGTCTGTTAATGCAGCTAATGATACGATTTATAAGAGAATTTTGGTTCTCTTCCTTATTACATATATTTTCGGATTTTCGTTCGTTTTACGATATTTAGGATTGTAAAGCATGCACTACCTCTGCTTGTGTTTTTAACTTCACCAAACCGGGTGTTAAGGGGATGCAACTTATCGTAAAAAATGCATCCACACGAAGACATTATGATCTAAAAGTTGCAAGTATCGCACAATTCTGAGTGTCCCTGCGCACGTTCAAAACAAATATCATCAAAACATACGGTATCCAAGTAAGAGGTTGGGTGTTATTAGTCTTGTATGTTTTGACTAACGGAATGAGTGAATAGGCTACAGCATTGAGCTGTATGCAAGTTTTAGAAATGCATGGATCAGTACTGTGAAGGAGAAAAGTATTGACTTTGACTGTATACTTGGGAACATCAAATCTGGCAGAAATATGTCTCCTCTTGCGCAGAGTATATCAAATCGTGGTTGAATTACTGGTATACACTCAAACTTTATTTAGAACTTTAGTTCTGCTAATTCAATGACTAGAAAAAAAAATTAACTAAAGGTAAAAAAATTACTTAGTTTCAGAATATTATAGATAGCAGGAGAGTTCCAGTCTTTTGGAGTAGTAGCCTTCATTCCGTGTTACATGGCAAATGTGTCAGGATTTATGTTACTTTAATTTTCATCGTGAAAAGGTTTCGGCGTCTGGGTAAGTAGAAGACCGGTCAATGTCTTTATTAATTTATTTCTTTTCTTCTTCGCTCTGATGCATTTTAGATCCAATTCGCTGCTTTAATTATTTTTTTTTACAATCCAGACACTTATTTCTGAACAAAAAGACCATTAAAAGAGTCACAAAAAGGACGGATTATCAAAGTCTTACTGCAGAATACCTTGAAAGTTTCTAGCTAACTCATTACAAGTAAAATAACGTCTTCTGCTTTCTTGCATTGAAATGTGTTTTTTCCACTCTCAAGGCAAATTTAAATTTGTACGCAAAATCAAAGAGATTTCTTGGTTCCTTATTTCACTGCTTGCATTGAAAAAATATAAAATTGTAAATGATAAATCAAAGAATTGTAACAGTTTCTAATAAAACTTATAACAACATCCAGCAAGAAAGATTTGAAAACAGAACAATTCGAAAATTAGTGTTCAAAAATCTTTTCGTGAATTTTACAAAATGAACATAACAGGCTTTCAATCATTTTCATAATGAAAATCTCTCAATAGTACCTAAAATTCTGTGTAAAACACGAACTTTAAAATACTGCAGCTGTGCAACTCTTACTGAAAAATACATTTTAAAAAAATATTTGACCAAATATCATTGTCAAAATTAAAATGTAAAGTCCGTTTTGTTCAATGCTAAAGGTCGTAAAAGGGTATCCTTAATTATAATCCTGTATGCTCATTATGAGGCGCGCTGTTCTTTTAACAATTTTTTGAATAAATCTCACATTGATTTCCTGAGTGGTCTGTATCTTTTCAATCTTGTTTTTACAAGTTTGGGTGGCAGAAATGAATCCATTATGAAGTGTAATAGGGAAATTGTCTAAATTGTAGGCTGCTACATACTCACCTTTCGTCAATGGTTTTTATTACCATCACAAAATAGTTACGTAATCAATGTCTTTTAAATTAAAAAAAAAACTCTTAAAACACGGTCTTATTATGAACTTTAATATTTGAGTTATTCCAAATTGTCTCACTTTCAAACTTACACGTTGGACTCTTAAAACTCAACGTAGACCACGCCTTACAAAAAAAAAAAAAAAAACTGTAAATAAATTTTATTTTTAGTATGTGGAATCTCTCTTTGTTAATAATGCATCTAAAAAAAAAAAAACTTCTCCGACATCACTCACGTCATAATCAGAAAAATGTCTTCCACGCACCCTTATTCTCGTTTAAATACATGAAATCTTCAAACTATGTATAAAGCTTTTAAGTGAATTACATTTAACCCCCTAAATTTATTAGACTAATTGTAGTATGGCCTAAACCCTTCTTATGCTTATCCTTCAAAATAAAATTATAAAGGCTTTTGTTTAAGTCCATGAAAAATACTTCGGAGGATTTGGAAAAAAGTTTGAAAGAGAAAGACAAGTTGTGCAATTGCAGAGATTTCAAAAATAATATTTCTAACTTCCAGTTGGATTAAAATCTCGGAAATACCAAAGGTTCAGTGCCCGTTTAGGCCTAGACAACGTCGGGAACAAAATTTAGAGAAAAAGTAGAAAAAGTCCTTCCTGTTACAAGTAAATTTAATACCAGATAATGTTACTGGCCCATTTGACTAGGTAATCAAAAAGTCCTTAACAAAATGAGGTTTTGAGTATGAATGGATCAAGCGGGAAAGGAATGGTCCTACCAAAATTAACTGTTAGACAGGACTCATGTAACTTACGGAAATTTCCTGCATAGAACCTGAGCTACTATCTACATAAATACTTGTTTCGTTAGGACATTGTAAAATTTTGATTCTCCGGTTTAAAATACTAGGACCTCTAATGATATGACTAAAGCAAAGTTTTTGAGCTAGAAATCCAGTTGCAATAATAAACAAGTATACAGGCTGAGAGGACATCTTGTCTTACATCTCTTTCTAAGTTAATACATCTGCAGGGGTGCCCATTGTTTGGCAGACACGCTGAACAATTTGTCTGGTAAGTACGTATCCAGTTTATAAAAACAATCATCAAAGTTAAATTGCTTTAAGGAATAATGTAAACATTCCCATTCAAGAGTATCGAAGACCTTTTTAGACTCAGCAAACATAATGAAATAGGTAATATTTTCTCTGCAATAATCTATCAAATTTAAAGTAAATTCGATTGTACTCTCCAGTAAAGAGAATATTCACAAAGCCTGTTTTACTATAACTAATAGCCAAGCCAAGCGCCACAAACGCACAAACATACACACCCACATACACACAATCTCACCGTGATTTCGTAGATTCCTTTTGCCTTCGGCAAAAAATCAAAGGAGGTGTGTTTTCTAAGTGGAGGGGTAGCTCCTTCCTCTGAAAAAATCTTGTTAGAGGGTAGCTTATATGTAAAATGCAGGTATCGTTGTCAAATCTTTCAATTAATTAGATGCTTAGAAATTATCATTATTTTGTGATATTTTGGCTGTGGCACGACACTCGTTATAAAAACATTTAACGAAAATATATACTACGAACTTTACCACGTATGCTGCTCATGAAATTACATTGCTCTAAGATTCTCTATTGATGCAAATTCCCTACAGCGGTCGAAGATGTATTTTTGTCGTAAAAGGGCTTTGGTCACAATAATTTATTGCCCAAGTAATGGTTATAAGATATGGAGTGTGTGATGTGACGAATGCGCGCGAAGCGGGCCGAAATTCTCATCGAAAATCATTTCCATAACAAACGTTGTGGACAGACTTTGCACTGAGACTTGAAGTTCCTAATAAAATACATCCACTATTAGAGGTCGAGTACCTCTTATACGCTTATAGTTTTCATAAAATATGTCTTCTCTTGAACTATAATAGTTTGCATCATAATGTTGCAATGCGTTGCTCCTCCATAATGACTTACATGCAGAAGAACAATCCGAGTGATTGTACAACCCTCTTCATTGAATAATGCGAATTTGTCTGAGGCTGTATCAATCGTAAACGCAGCTACGCAGTGATGCTGTGAATGAACTACTACGCGATACTTTGAAAAGGATTTGCGAGAATTTTGACAGTTTGAGAACGACTTGTGATAAAAAGTAACTAAAATAGATTCATCAGAGAAATACCTCACCCTACTCCCTTCATAAATCTAGAACTAAAACGCCCTTGTGGCTTATTTTAAAATTGTCGGGAAAAATTTCGGAAAACGATTGGGTGCAGGCAGTTTGACGAGAATTCATAAGTTGTTTAAGGGTGAATAGCGGAGGCATGCAGGCACTTATAACAACGAGGATGAATAATTGAAGCTTTACACTAAACATGATATCTACATGACCCAGCTGCTGAGTTACTGATCAATATTATATTAACAATGCACCGACAAGGCATACAAGGCGTTAGTACCTATATCAGTATCATCAGCATATTTAAGCAATAGCTTTACCTCCCTCCATATATCACAAGAGTTATGGATGTTTGTTGCATAATTTTAAATTATGAAAATTTAGCCTACAGATTATTTTTAAGATTGAGTAATGTGATTTTTATTCTGAAAGAACCTTGTTTGGTGAAAGAAAGCTACCACGAAGCTTACTGTAAATTATGTAATATATTATATAAATTATGGTTTAAAGGAAAGGAAAATTATCTAGTATACTGGAAATTTGATCAATCGTGCTAGTTTAACTATTATATCCACCCGTCTCACGTTTAACTCTGCTAGGATTCTGAAGATGCTTTTAGAAAAGTAGCTATTGTACTAGGAGAAGGACCATTTTATTCGTCTGCTATTTGACCTAAATTTGTTAAATCATTTGTCATTTTTAGCTTTTATACATTTAGGAGAATGCAAATACTTTTTACCACCATGATATTCCACTTAAACAAAACATTGGTGTGAGTACATTGATGCAGTTATATTCATATGACCAGACAAAACTAATTTCCTGCTTCGTATGTGGATTTTTTAAGGCCTAAGTGTATGACCAGTCATTGTAACAGCCTGTGTACTTTCTCGAACTTGTTACCGACATGTGCATGTGAAAGGGGAGGAGGGACACCCCCTAAACCTTTTTCCAGGACGTACCTTTATGGAGTGACAAGGGAAGAACCCCCCACTGCTGCATAATATCGCATGGCCTTGAAAAAGAAGAACAATTTAGGCAGACTTGGTAGACACTTGGTAGACATTTACGACGCCATCCGTAGTGTCCCAATCACCAGATTCTGGCGGCGCCACTGAAAACGGCAACACTCTGCGATCCCAAAACTGAGGTTCCGGGAAGTCCGGTACGAAATGTCAAAATCGGGAAGAAAATTGTCCTAGACCCCAGTGACTGGAAAAGCTGGCTACGCCACTGTCAGCAAGGGAGGGGCAATAACAACTCTTTAAAATACGAAACATTGCAGCAATAACCGACCTTTTGATGACTACAGGGAGGAAAAGTAGCGTTTACAACTAACGTTACCGTAATAACTTTATATTAAGGCTCAAGTCACACATACAGAGATATGGAAGCAGAGGTGGACAGGGACCACGTGTCAGAAACGACTGCAGGGTTGAATTGCTTTACATCATTCTTTGCTACGGGCAGCAGCGTTTATTGTCAGGCCTATACAAAATGAGGTTATCCAACCCTGTGAAAACAGAATTGATATCCTCTTGGGTATTATTAGACTAGCAGACAAAATGTGGGTCAAAATCCGATTATCGCAAATTTACACAAATAGACAGTACGAAGGCTAAGGTGAAATTCTGTTTGTTGGGGCGGGATCTACAAGGAATCACTCTGTTGCATGATGATTGGCGCATACAGAGTATACACCATTTAACCAAACTTATGATCGAGTCAAGCCTGATAAGATGTATGTGTTCTAATGGAGAACCTATTCGTAATTCGCTAACCTGGTGCCATTCTCTTGGATCTCCTTTCATGTTGTGACATACGACAACCGACGCGTCAGGCATATAGGCATTAGTTTTATCGTTTGTAATATCAAAGTTTATGACTAAACTATTTCAGATTATTAACAAGCGTCTTTGTTTTGATATACTGGAATTGCCTTTAAACACGTCTAACGCTGACAGATATAAAATAGTATGACATGTACCTGTAAAAAAAAAAAAATAGAAAACTTTCAAGGTAACTGTTTCAGATGCCAGAGGCTTTAAACTTGTGCCTACCCGAAGTCGATCAGACAATCATTTCACGTCGGGACCATATAAAATATGTTTCATATTGTTTGTTGTGTCGAAAAACCTATTCAGCTGCGGTTTTTATTCGGAGCTAAATGTGAAGGAATGGTTGTAAAACCAGGTGACTTTTGCAAAAATCCAAACTAATGCACGAGTACCATCAGACGGACTGATGAGTTGGCACGTTTGATTGGCGGCGGTCTGCTACGCGGTTAGTCCAACGATTTAACCACGGCCTGAACCGACTCTAAAAAGTAGTCATGCCGGTCTCCAACTCATCTGAACGAAACGTAGAGAAAGGTTATCACAAGTGGAAGTTCAATTGGCTAAGTAAGCGACTCATCTAGTACCCGCTTTAAAGGCATGCTGCAAGTAGGCTACAGTGTGCAAAAAGACTGAAAGTACACAGACTAAAGAAGAGTGTAAGATTCGAAAAGCGATTTATTTTTTCCAAAACCCATAAGAAATGCGAAATTTTATATGTATGTTTCATCCGAATATTACAATAAGTGCTTAAAAAACAAAGTGTAAAACGTCTAAGCTGCCCAATCGTCAAACATTGAATGAAAAATCATTTCTCAAACGCATTATTGTTAAAACATGTTTTCGATTAAAAGGTTTTCTATTCTCTCCAAATTTATAACTGTCGTTGTGCACTCACTACATGGGCTCCTTAAAGGCCTGCCATTTATCCAAGGCCAACTGTCAAACTAAACTCGCATACTTACTTCTTTAATAGTTGCGCCAGCTTAACCCATGCCTAAGGAAGCCCATACTGCCCACATATAATCTTTGTGACCCCATGCTTGCATAATGAATGTTACGGAAAAATCAAGCATTGGCCTAGTTATTTTTAAAGGTATTATATAATCGAAAGGAATTCCCAATTTGTGTTGTGTATGGGGTAGGAAATGAATTGAAGTGCTGAATATTTAAAAGTAAAAATAAAATTGAAGACAAGTATTTTAGGTGCTTTTCTCTAATAAACCATTTCGCTACGCAAAATGACATTTAAGTGATGTTAAAAGGAAGAAATCACTACCCATTTATGCAAGCTCTTTCGCTGCACATTTTAATAACCATAGCACACAAATTTGATGTCAATGTAAAGGGGCTACTAGTGAGCTTTCATGGGGCGGGATTGCTTGTATGTGTTGAGAACTGCTACCGGGGTCCAGAGTCCACCAAATGCACAAACTTTAGTTTGTAAGGTTTTAGAGACATAATTGTTGGTGTGCTACTTTAAGAATCTTTAATCCTTGCTATGCATGTAGGGTGCACAACTCCATGACAATATGCACGAAAATCTTTTAAAACGCTGAAGAAGGAATGCTATGATTCCTTTTATCAAACTGACTACTCTATACGCATGGGTGATCTGTTCAACGCCTAAAAGTGCGTTAGCCTGTTTGTATTCTATTTTGCTTCCAGTGTCTGTTTATTGACTTCATAAGCTATTATTAGCTAAAGAGTGTCTTTCTTTTACATTATTTGAATACCAAGCAAAGTGAAACTCTGCTGAGTCAAAGTCAACTTTTCCATAGAAAACTCAGAAGGATGATCATATAACAAACGGTGTGAACCCAATTTTATTTCCACAAAAGCAATGCTTCCCTTTAACACTAACCAGTGACAAATAAATGGTATATATGCCTTGGTAATTTCGAAACAAAATTAACAGAAGGCTTTTACATACACAAAGGCGAGTAAAAATTATATTCTGAGAGACAAAGGAATCAGTTTGTAAACATTTTGAAGCATTCCCAGAAACAAAAGGAAATGCAAACGAAAGGAAGTTAAAGAAAGACTTTTACATTAACAAAGGCGAGTAAAAGAATTAAAATCCTGGAAGACAACGAAATCAGTTTGTAAACATCTTAAAGCAGTTCCATAAATAAACGGAATAGCAGTAGTCACAATCGGTATGGTCTGGTAGTCTAAAACGTGCATGGCTATTTTTATATCACAGAAAATACTAATTTTTGTTTACTGTATGCCAAAAGACTTGTAGATTTTTGCCTTTAAAATGCAATTTTAATGTTCGAGACGGTCAAGAGAATTCTTGTAAGGGAAGTACAAGATACTAACTGTTATGTTGAAAAGATACATAATGATAGGTTGACAAGATACATAATGTTATATGTTGACAAGATACATAATGTTAAGTTGACAAGATACATAATGTTAGGTTGACAAGATACATAATGTTAGATTGATATTTAAAAATGAGGTTGTGGAGACTGCGTATTCCGTTAAAGAATGTCTTAGAGACTAAGTTATGACAATATTTATAGAGGAAAATGGGAGTAGTCGTTTTGGTCTGGCTTAAAGCAGAGTGAGATTTAACTGCTCGTAATCACGGAATAATGAATCAGCTAAAATTTATTTAACGAAACAAATTATTAAGAGATAAAAAATTAATTCAGTTCTAATGCACCATTCAGAGGAAGCCACAAGGATCAAGCAAATTAACTTTTAATGAGAGAGAAAGCTACACCAAAGCTTAAGAGCTTTTAGGTAAATTTAATTCAGATTATGTGGTTTATGAACAAACGGGAAACCGTAAAAGAATGGAAGCAAAGCGTCATAGGTACCCAGCTTATTAATTAACGAACACTAAATAAAATAAAAATTGTAGGAAAAGAAAACAAGCAATTTATATAGCTTATGTTATTTTCAAACAATAAAACATTCAATATTATACAACTATATAAATACAAGACGCTCGTGGAAGACATTTGTTAACCTTTTGAACTTTAGACCCAATGGAAGGGTCACATGTTAGGGTCAAAGTCACAAAGCACAAAACTTGGGCTCACTCTCCCCATTTTGATGACGACATGATGTTAGGAAAAAGGATGATGAAGGTGGAAAAAGCTTTAAACAGAGACTTTAGAGGTTTTTAGAGGGTAGCTTTCCCCTTCCCTACCCCTTCCTCTCTAACAACTTCACTTCGACCTTTTCTTTTCATTTTAATGCAGTCGATTAACCCAGTAGAACATTGTGTTACTCTTCATGCAGAAAGGAAATGTTACAGGAATTACCCATTTACATGTGTACGATTTTTATGCATTTTGACTAAAAGTCCTAGGGCTAAACGTAAGAGTGTGTAACTTCGTGAATTCATCACCCCCACCAGTGTGATATCACTGAAGAGCTATTATTAGCTACAGTTTGTGGACATGTAGACGCGGAAATGTCGAGTAGATCTTAAGGCCGACAGTTAATAATTATTCCCTTCCGAAGCAAAACGGGTGGGGTATGCCTTCGCCCTCCTTCTCGATCCCTCAATTCAAGGACGAAAACCTTATTTGTTTGGCGTAAAAATGAAAAAACTGTAGAAACTTTCCTTAAATTTTCCCAGTTTGTACGGTTGCACCAAATTGCACCTATCCACCCTCAAATATTCCAAAATTTCCCAAAAAGAGGGGAGTGTCCCTCCCTTAGACCATTCCTCAAGGACGGCGTCTGAAAGGGCGGTCCTTCAGCTCCCAGTTGCGAACAGCTTCTTACGTCTATCGGTCAAATGTCATTTGAGGTTACCCCAGGTCACGTTCTATAATCTTGTAAGAATATTGTATCTCATGTACTTTGAATATGACGTGTCAAGGTCTTTTATACTTCCGACACTCGGAACTGTCGGGCACCGCCCGGCAACCGCCCAAGCCTGAAAGAACCTGACATGTACAATTTTCTTGGGCAAGGCAAGAAATCATAGAATCTTCGCCCTGATTATAAAAAGTCATGAAGTTCAAGTTCCTACCTGTTTACAGCATTAAGAGATTCTGACAGAAAAGTTGGAAATATAATAAAGTCTTTGTTGGTATTAGCAGGGAGTTGCCAGTTACCCTGCCATCAGAAAGCTAGTAGATAACCACATACACGTTGGAGTTACTGCGAGATTTTCAAACATTAATATAGAAACAAATACGCGTAACAAGTATATCGATAACAATCCGAGCTACCTAAATCGTGCATTACAGATACAAAACAAAGGCAATTTTCCTAAAAGTGACTCAGTGAGACAGAAGTGTTGGGCTTGAATTAAACTACGTATGAGTTCCTTCCATCTCATTAACCGAAAAGTTTGATGTATCTGCCTTATTTTGTCACGAAGTACACGCGATGTGATGCAATGATAATGAACTCTGAACAAAAGCTCCATTTAATACAGTTTAATAATGGTTATATGACAATACCATGCATTATCACAATGGACACAATGAACGTTTTTCTCTTAAAACATTCTCCAATGCCCCTGTTGCAATTTAAAAGAGAACCTGTCACTCGAGAAAGGTGTGAGATCTACGCTATCAGCATCATTATGACATAAGAATGCTCAGTGGTGTTAATTGTATTTATGGCTACAGTAACTATATTTAGTAAGAAAGAGCATTATTGGTGGCACACAAAGAACCCTTTCTGTTTTAGAACGTTTGTAAATGAAGGAACTATTGAACTATGAAAGAAAAAACTGCAATCTCAACTTTAAGTTCTGCTAACGTTAACAGTCCGAGACTAGCTTAACCTTGAGAAGTAAAATTGACAAAATTGCTTCAAAAAATTAAAAGATTAAAGTCAGTGAATGACGGCGTTTCGGAGCACTGTAGTTCAGATTCCTTTGGTGGAGAAAAGCTATCAACTCTGACTAATTGTAATTAACATCTTGTATGGAGAACCTACAAGAAATCAGTGAAACATGAGTCTTATATAGATTACTTTACAAGATCCCTTAGTTTTGAGAGTATAAAACATTATTAAAATTGCAAGAATTATACTTTTCCCGCAGTCTCCTCCACTCTCTGGCGAAGAGTGAAGGGCGAAAACCAAACGTTTAATCCCGAAGGAGTTCTGCTTCCCAAAGGAGCTAGGTCGCCAAGGGACGAATCAGACTAAACATGGCCAATGTCTCGTCCCCTAGACCTCTACATCATGCCCATGGGTCTGTCACGCGTGGTCCGGCTTAAAAGAACAGATCCTGCACATGATTTTGGCCAAAAGGGCAAAGAAGCCAAATTGCCGAAATTGTCAAAATTATAACACTGTATGTGGCCTAATCTATCAGCATTTGTGACATGAGAACGCCGCAGTGGAGTCAATTATACTTCTTCATGTGGGGAGTCCATATCATGTAGATCAGTGATCAATCAATTTTATGCGTTGCCTCTTCACAACAGGCTGGGCAGCTTTGCAGTAGCCTACGTAGCGCCTCTGTGGCTGCCGCCTCTCTTTGTTTTTTCGCAGCGATGAGCTGAACGAAAAAACTTCGTCCGCTCCGCGGGGTAGCTTTGCAGTAGCCAGGTGATGATTCCTGCATGCGATGGACTTTACTTAACGATTCTGAGGTATTTTTGAAATGATGATTATGTATAAGCCTGCTAAGCAAATCGTAATCTAGCACCCAAACAATTTAGTAAATAACGTAGCATCGACCATACTATTACTGGCAGAGGAACTGTAACGTGTACAGGCACTATGATCAAAAGAACCATTGACCCGTATCATTTAACTGGATGGTGGTAATCTGCACCTAAATCACATGATCCATACGTATGGAACAAAACAGCGAACTTTTTGTTTAGTTTTTCGTACTTTGTTACTACTTTGATTATAGGTAAACATTGCTTTTGTTGTACAGAAAATTTTCATACCTTCAAAACAACGATATATAGTTACAGTGTGATAGCTAATGCAAACTAAGGCATCATCAGCTTTATTTTCAAGAAAAGTTCCTTACAAAACAAATTCAGTTATTTTTAGCTTACGAAGAGTTTGTTGGCCCGAAGTTTCAAACTTTCAAATGATGCAACATCCCCAACTCTTGTAATGCAAAGTCTTTTGGAGAGATTAAACTATTGTTCGAGTTTTTGGTGAAGATGAATTGTTTCATAATGACTATAGCCATGTTCTTTTAATGCCATGTCGGTGCACTGTAGGCGCATTATGTCCCTTTAAATTAGTTCTTTTATTACGGAGACTGAAGTGCATCCGGAGTGAACGGGATATGACTGAGGCTAGCAAGTGCTTGATGTACAGTACAAAATTTACCATAATTTTTGGGATCCCCTTATCAACATGAGTATAGAAAGGTCCCTCATACATAAATTCTAGTGCTAGAAATTCACTTCGAGAGGACAAGTGGACAAGTGGATAGACTTGTCTGTAGTTTACATTGCTGTGTTTGTCGACTAATTGAAGAAATGTGCATTCACTCCAAATTTAATAATTCTACTCCAGTCTTCTATTACTTTTTCACACAATGTGAAAACAAAAAGTAAACGTGTTAAACGTGACAATATCACCAAGTTGGTATATCTTGAATATTTCCATACATATCACATTTATTTTCCAAATAATTATAGAGACACGTGTAAAGAAACGAGCAGAGTATGCACCGTAGTTGTTGTGTCAAAATAGACCTCAGACGACTGTACACTACATTTTTAGCAAGAGAGCGATAAAAACTTTACCACAATAAACTAAGCTGTAAAAGCTGCAGTTTTATACTTTATCCTCCTTCTCTGACAGGCACTTTGCTAGTTTAAATTTTTTGGAGGGCAACCACTAAAAATTGTGGGATAGGGGCTCTCTCTCGCTTTCAACGGTTTTTAACGAGATTATTGAAGCGTGCCTCGGTCCTCACGTATCTGTTGAGTAACCGTTCCTAGTAACAATACCGATATTATTTCCACAACCAGGACAACAATTTTAATATCTTCGATCATAGCACTGCCACAACTTGAGCAGACAGTATACCGCGCAACCAAATGTTCTTAACGCAACCACCCTTTTGTTTAGTGCATAGGACAAGATTAACAATCCCCGAAAGCTGTTCCAGTTTAACTTAACAAGATGCCTGTACTTGCAACGTTTTCTATGGGTACCGGCATGGGCGTAAATCCCGGGGGGATGGGGGATATATCCCCCAACATTTGACTAGGGGGGATGGCCCATGTAATCACCCCCCAATGTTTCAGTCTACAGATACGTGTATGGTGGAAAGTATATTTTATTCTTCATTTTCGTAAGACATTTTTTTCAATCTCTCTTCACTTTCTATCACAAACGTTTCTCAGACTATCAGAATTTTAGCAAATCGTTGGCAATCTATCAAAATTTTCGCGCTCTCCGCGCGCTTTTAACCTTACGTCAGTGTCACTCATATTATCAATATCTTCCGATAGCAACTTTCGGAGAAGCACAACAGCAAAAAGTTGAAAGTTTACGAATTAATAGGTAAAAGATTGGCTTTTGGCAGTGGTATGTAGGTTTCTTGGGCAATTGAAAGTGTCTCTTTGTATAGTCTGAATACAGGTTTTGTAATGGAAATATTATTCGTCATTGTTTACACTCCATGTTTGTCCATTATTAAGGTAATAATACACGAAACTGTTCTGATCACGGCACTTTCCGAAGAACAGAGATACATCTCCAAACATCTGTGGGGACCTCGCATCAATATGGGATCTTTCAATCTAATATGTAGCATTATGTAGAAGGTTGAGAGTACGTATCTGTTGTTAAACATTTTTCAAAAATTTTTACCAGGGCTTCGCCAGTTTGAGCTGAGCCATTATCGGTATAGATGGTGATTGTTAATACACTTATGACGAAAAAAGCACTCTGTAACGCTCTTATTAGTCCTTCACCCCTTTTGCTACACCTATCAGGGAGGTCTAATATGACCTCCCTGCACCTATACTCTCCCTCCCTCTCATTTTCCATTGCTGGCAGCTGTTCGTCCGGATTTTAGTTCAAAAGTAGTAAAATACGATAGTTGTAAAGTGTTCGGCGGTGTACTCTATATTATCATTTGGATGTCAGGTAGTATATGCATTATGTCATTGCCCCCCCCCCCCCCACCCGCCCCAATTAATATGATTAATGCAGAGCTTCCAGAAGGTCCTATTCAGGTATCTGCTAGCCTTAGATGCCCTTTCATAATGCACAATGAAGGAAAGGACATATTTCGTAATAACTCAAGAATGTTTCTGTGGACTCCACGCTCACATTTTTGCGAAAAATCCCTCCCGAAATAGAAGGCAGCAAAATAGACAGAAGGGAGGGGGCTTCAGGAGATTTGTTGACAGCGTATCTGTCTCATAATAGATAACATATTCTCCTCTTTTACCTAACCAAAAATTAGCAAGGCCTTAAATTAATAAAAAAGTTCTTAAAGGGGAGGAGGAACCCCTTCCCCAGGACGACACCTTATGTAGTGACAAACGAAAGGTCAAAACTGCTGCACGCAAATACAGGAACGCATGAAAAATAAAGGTGTAATTTACGCAAACTTGGGGGAACTGAGGTATTATTACGACATCATCTATGGTGCCCCCAATCACAAAAAACCTGGCGACGCCGCTGATCTCAAGCCAACTTGCAGGTCTTGTAATGATCTCCGAATTCAAAATCCAGTTGTCTGGGATGACCCTATATGTTGATCCCTGCCTTTTTAAGCTTAACAGGACATTGTTGCTCTTGTACTATTTCAATCCGGTGCAGCTTATCGACGAAATTTGTGCTCAAAATAGCACTTCCTAAATGTATGAATATACCAGTAGCCTACCAAAGAACATTACCACTGAAATTAACCCCTCAAAAGTGTCTTCCTGGCACTTCTGAGACATAAAAACCTAGGAGCGTCCGGGGGCTTCGCCCCCTGGACTCCCACAGGGGCTTTGCCCCTGGACCCCACCAGGGGCCCTAAGGCGAGCCCCTGGACCCCACCCGTCATGGGCTCGCGCTTCGCGCTCGCCGTGCACGCTTTGCGTGCACATGTTCCACATTTCCGATAGTTCAACCCATCCCCCCCAAAGTTGAAAAGAAATCTACGCCCCTGGGTACCGGTAGACTGTTGAAAACCTTTATCATGTGTGTAAAACGGAGTTAGAGAAGTACTCCGTACCATGTGTATCGATACATTTTAAAATTCAAAAATATGGCAGTTACACTTTTATGAAAGAGCAGGCTATCTCAAAGACTTGATCTAATCATTGAAAGAAAGTCTGAGATGAGTTTGAAGTGATTGACCTTTAACATTTACTTTGTGACCAGCGGGGTGCGGGTTGTGCATTAGGCTAGCTACCACAGTCACTCTTACGAGGAAGGGGAATCTGCGGCATATTAACCAGGTAATTGTCTACTTCTCAAACACTTTGTTCCCGTTGACTAGTCCATGGAAAAGTTGAAGCAAGGGAATTCTTTCAGTTGCAGTCTTCTATTGCAACATATTAACACATACTTCATGGTGCTATGTACCAGGGAGATAATACAAAGGAGATACAACATTACCCAGCCTCTTTAAAGCAATGTTTGTTTACAGTGGTAACCCTGTTTTTCTCTTAGCAAGGCTCATCACAATAGGTAAATCAACTAGGAATAGTAACACATTTGTCAAAATGAGAATGGAAAGAAAGCTTTGTAGCATTCCTTACATGACACTCGTTAAATTGTTGTTGCCAGTCGTGATGCAAAAAAAGTGAAATACGAAACTTCCATCGGCATGCGTAACTAAAAATCTTATATCAACTTTATTGGACTATTTCCTCAAAACTTAAATTTCAGGTATGCATGTTTCTTAATGATTTAGAAACTGTCTAATGTGAGAAAAATTTACTACGAGTTAACTATATTACAAGCAGACAACGCATCGAAGTTGTTGCGACATTGCAAGAAAAGTAAATTATTAAAAGTTTATTGCAGTGGCGGATCCAGGGGCGCGTCCCTATTGGCCGTCATGCGTGCAAAAACAAGTTGAGGCCAAAAAAGAAATGCGACAAAATGTGTCAAATACAGCCCCATTTCCAGCTCAGCCGTATTCCAAAAGCAAAAATTTTCCTAAGAGGAGGGCCGACCCTTTCCTTCTAGACCTCTCCCCAGAACAGCGATCGATCAACCTTTTTATTGAAGATTCCTGGTTACCCCTCTGTTTATTGACAGGTGGAAAATATAACAGCTTGATTACAGTTTTGCTCTCATCGGTAACAGATTTCACGTTGGGGCATGACTTAATATAATAATGATGTTTGTTTCAGGATTTCCTAGATATGAAGGATCAGATCATCATTGTTACTTTTTTTTTCGTTCAAACATTGATGCAATCGCAAGAAGTCACAACGCCCCCGGAGAAATTTCCTCCCGTATTCCTGGTTTTATTTATAAATCAGTCTAAATGAAACAATTAGGGACATTGTATACAATGAAAATAATCGTTGTGTTTAGAATGCGTAGTGATATTTCGTTGAAACTCGCCAAACAGTCGTTTTATGCTTTCAACCTTCGTGACCATAATCACCAAACATTAATATGTATCTTCAGAGCCCCAAATACGGATAGTGTCTAATACTCCTCCTGACAATGTTCAAAGTTTCAAAACTAAATTATCGAGACACATGTACACGGGCACTTACATCGTCCTTTAGAAACTATGCGTTTTTGTTTGTATTTAATGATCTGTTAAATTTAAGCTTGATTCTTCATAGTAACAAATCTCACTTCGACCCATTTCATCAGCAACGGTCTTCTTTAAAGAACAAGATACGTAAACAGCCTAAACTATCAGAACTGCCGTGGAAGTCAAGTCAAGCTGTTTCATAACTCACAAGGGCCTAGTAAGTACTCTCAGGCATAGTGAGTAATTTCGTGCCAATTCAGCGTTCGTATTTGTTATCGTTACGTGTTGAAGTTCTTTACCTTTTCGCCTATCTCAAAAAAAAAAAAAAAAAAAAACACTTTATCAAATACAGTTAAGTAAAGAACTCGATTTACAAAAGTAACATGCAGACTACCGTGACAATCGTTGTTTCAAGAACGATGGAGGTTTTCTTGTTAGTATGGTAACATATCTGTAGCCAACGGTAAGAAATTTTAGGGAATTTTCCAAAGTCCCACTGCATTACTCTTTCAGTGCTACTACATCCTAATGAGAAGCTGCTTCTGAATGTGCAAAACAGTAACGAGTCAGCTCCTAACACCTCCCTTGTCTAGTCTGCCATGAAGCAAAGCATGACGTGATTCCGGTAATTTCTTTGAGGTAAGAATGACTTTGCTGATGGTAAAGGGACAACACTTTTATGATAAAAAGATCACTTTATGGTGGTATTGTTCCTGAAATATTTTCAAATATTGATAGTTTGTCCGAGTTTATGGCCCGAATCTTCTACCCCGAGGCTCGTGAAAATGTGGGAAAAAATACTATTAAACATCGTGAATATATGATGCGCGCTTCAGAAGACTGCTTTTACCAACAAGTCAATGTTAGTGTGATACCTTGAAGAATGATTGTGCTTGGTTTGTCATTCTTCAAGTGTGTATAAAACGCTCGCACGTAGAAATCACTGCTGTTACTCTATTCGATAAAGACATCTGATTAAGCTCGCGAGGAACAGTCTAAAATCAAAACGAAAGTCTTGTCAATGAAGCACACAACTGACGTTTTAAAACTAAATCACAGACTTTTGGTCTTGTAGGAGTTTTAACGGAGCTTAAGTTTAAATATTTGAACAAACATTGCTGCACAGCAAAACTATATCCAAGTCAAGTAAAAAACAGAACTTAAAAAGATTGATAAAGCTGAAAGTCATGCAACGACGGTGTCTGCAGAACAATTTTGTTTTCAACTTCAATGTGTTTGCGTGCATTTAAACTGGTTTTATTTACTAAAAATATCTCTGAACAAAACAAGTGCGTAAAACCTCGAAAAGTTCAAACACCTTTCGTGGTTATTTCATGAAAACTGATCGTGGCCAAGCCATTCAAACTGGGGGAACATCAAAGCGATTGTACTGACTCGAAGTTGTACTTTTCACAATTTCCAGACAGTTAGAATGAGGGTGATATACAATTTTAAAACTTATCAAATAACACATTAGTTTTCAATTGGCAATTACGTTATAGCTCATTGACTGTCTGAAATAAACTTCATAATTCCGTAGATCCAGTTAGACCACGATGGTAAAGATAAGAGGCGGAAGAAGGGGGAGAATAATAAACCGGCTTAAAAATTAATGATAAGTTTCGTCATTTTGTCATTTTTCAACAGTCAGCAAAATGAAATGAAATGGTGGAAAAAGGAGGAAGGGAGCGAGGAAAGGAGAAACGAGAAAGAATTAAAAAAAGAGGGAAGGGAAAGGAAAGAAGAGAAAGGGACAAAAGAAACAGACTTCAAGGGAAAAATGGTAAAGGTTCCCCCTGAGTGTGTAGAAATGACGGGTTCAGGCAGGAGAAACTGGAATGTAGGCTGTAGACAACCCATGTCCTAATATTTGAGAACCTCGCCAAAGCTCACAAAAGTTTAACGTAATCATATCCGTTCAGCGAAATTGCACTACCACTTAAGTGCTTCCCAGATATGCCAATAGTTGTTCATGGCAGTGCAATATCGTGTTACGAAACGATACAAAATTTTACATCAGTCGGCAAAACAAATGGGAAATGGGGGAAGAGAAGAAAATCAGAGAACCGATGAGGCAAAACGAATAGAAGGGAAGCCGAGGATGGTTTGATAAGTAATTTTAGGCACCCCTTTCTACCATGCTGGCATCTAAAATTGTTCGGAGACCCCATTTGAGCAAGAGCCAATTCTTTGAATCCTTGGAAAAGGCCTACACGAGTCAACTGCATTGTGGGAGATGGCACCTCAAGTCGTGACTTGCTACAATCCTGCTAGCTTTCCGCTGGTGCTTGTAGACTGAATTGCAGTGAAAAGTATGTGTTTGAGAGTGCAATTGTATGCAAAGAAGAACGTTCTAGACAAGGGATGACTCCATATGAGAAACAGGAGCAATGGCGCCGGTAATGGAGGAGGAGGACGGCGCATGGCGCAAACAATTTTCGAAAATTTTCCATTTTGTTTTTTCAAATGAACCTTAAGGCGTTTAAGCTTTACAATTCATTAAAGAGAGGATGATTTATTCATTTGTTCAATGGCTTGCTTACGGGTTTTAGAAAAATTACCATGCACAATTTTGTTTCTCATGGCCCACAATAGCCAATGTTTACAATCCATGCCTAATGACGGTTATTAGGACGTTATTGCACAAACGTCACCTCAGACTAGCATCAAAACACGATTTTGTGGTACGACTTGCAACATTTGAAGCGCGATGTTCATGATTTGAAGTATATTACTCATAGCATAAGCTTATTCAAAGTGCAGTTTTCATAGATGAGCAATATGAAACATGCAATCTATTAACACCCTGTATCACTTCGTTTTACTTTTACGCCCCCCTAGGTCAGTCCCCATTAGAAGCTGAACGTTTGAATTCTCGTTAAAAATGAGCAAAACTACTATTTTGGTGTGTTTTTGGATGTGTCATTTGATGTCATTTAAAAGGAGCATATTATAATTACACCAGAGCTTCAGAAGACCCTGTGCGGTTCTCTGGGTACAACCGTTGTTTGCGTGCCATGCCACAGCCAAAATATTGCTAAATTAGGGCAGTTTTTTAACATGAAATCAGTTCAAAGTTTTGCCAAAGATAGCATCATTTTGCAACTAAGCCACTTAGCTTAAGTAAACGCACATTTCTCAAGGTGAGGAGTTTCACACCCCCCCCCCTTTACTTAAAAACTGTTATACCCTTCCCTTACGGGCAACGAAAAAAGGAACAAATCTTCAACATGTAATCAGTTCCAAACTTAACCAAAGAAAGGATCTCACTTTGCATCTAAGCAAACAAAATTTTCTCAAAGGGGGAGGGGGGGGGGCGGGGGAGGCTGTGAGGAGGAGGGAAAATTCCGGTTTTTCCCTCCGCTTCGACTCTTCAACTAGGATCACTCCTTCACACTACGTGACAAAGAAAAGGTCCAACATCGGGTGAAAAATATGCATACGTAACACAGACTCTTTGAGTTTATCTGGGATGGGATTGTGACATCATCTCCTGCATTGCCCCCAGTCATCTAATGATGGCGGTGCCACTGGACAGGGGGTTGATGTTGAGTCCCATAAAGAATGAAGTTTCTAGTTTTGTCGAAAAGCCTTAGTGAATGCGATAAAGTATGTTATACCTGATGGACGGTGTTTTTCCTCTTTCTTAAGGAGGGCGGATTCTTCTGTAAAACCTTAAAATTTTTTGTCGTGCTTCGGGAGCCAAGGGGATTCATTCCTTACACGTAATAGTTTCGTTCCATTTGGCTAAGCAGTGAAGAGCCCCTTCTACAAAGTAAACTATAGATAGTTTACACAGTTTTCTGTGAAGAACGGGAATTTCATCCCCACCTGCGCACTTGTTTGCATAGTACGGTAAGCGGCGACGGTGGGTTTGAGCATCGACAGGCAGGAGGGTCCCAGTACAAAGTATGTTATCACCGATTTGGACCAGTCACCCGAGAGTCGATGTATTTTACTCTGAGTGTGAACCAAAAGGGTTTTGATGGCAAATTTTCTCCATGCTCGTGAGAAATATAGGCTAGTGCTAATAGATTTAACCCATTTGCTGTCAAACTAGTCTGCAAAAAGCGGTGGCGTAAGGGGGAGCATTTTCCTGCCATACTCTATAATGCCCGCCCCCTCCCCGCTTTCCAAAACTAAATCTCTTACCTGAAAATATAGACTAGTCCTTTGTGCAAGAAAAGCCTCCTTTGCAATGTATTAGACTGCGTACTTCAAATCTGTCTCAAAAATGCAATGTTCTTTTCTCTGCGCACTTCGCACGCATTGGTAACTGCTACCGGGCATTATCAGGTCATTCCTGTGTGGCAGCTTTAGTAATAATATTGTTCCAAGGCCACATAAATTTCAACAATCATCTTTCTTTCCCATTACAATTCCCTGCATCGACAACTCGACCGACTATTAGTCCGAGCCAAGAAATCATAAAAAAGTGCCAAAATCATGATATCAGTGGTCTTTTCGTTGTCCATTAATCGCCTTGAAAGTAGTTTATGCTTCATTCCTGTGCTTTTAATTTTGATTTGGTTCAAAACTTCCGGAGGTTTTGACCTCTGGTACATATCTGGGCCTTACCTCTGGGCCCGACCTGGGATCCCCGGACTCCCATCCACCTGCTCCGGACTTCGCACTACAATTGTTTCTCTCGACATTTTCCCATTTAGTTGGAAAAAACTTGGCACCCTCTCCCCCCACTCAGAGTACCCTGGCGAAGAGCCTGATTGTAGTAGCAAAGAGTCAGCGTGAGTTATGTTTTCCGCGGAAAGGGTACGACTTGTACTGGCCTGGAGCCAAAAAAAAAAGACTCAGTAATTTCCCTTTTGCTTTGCATCATACTCTTTTAACACACTAACGAAACTTCGGTGGTTTTTGGTTCCGATAATTGAGTGATTGAGTGATTTTATCAGAGCTTTTAGTCTCAAAGAAAGATCCGTGTCTGAGCGTGTTTCTCTTTAGTGCAAATTAAAGAAAAAGTCTTTTTATCAAAATGTTTTGGGGATGTTTGGGATAGCGAATTTTAAGTGTAAGGTGAAATCATACTTTGCCTTGATAGAAGAGGCACTTCAAAATGGAAAAATGTGGAATTTAATCATTGCCTTGGTTCATTAACAACTGCTATCTCCGATATTGTGTTTTTATGGGTTATTTTAAATTGGGCGCAATCTCCAAACTATCTGGATTGTTCTTCATATCGCACTAGCCGACTTCTTCTTATAAATAACATTTTGAACAAGAACGCTGCTCGGTTGTTGATTCACCGTCTTATTTTCGAAATAATCTGAGTATCTGTAACTTAGAAAGCAGGTAACGTTATTTAACTTTCAAAAATGCCACATTTGATTGTCAGAGAGAGGCAGGGTTGTTCCCGTTACACTATGAAAGTAATTTGTTATAGTTACAGTTAATTCCATAACATTGTAACTCGTTACAGTTACTAGCTGCAATGTTGAAAAAGTAACTAGTTACAGTTACTTTTGACTGAAAAGTTTCTAGCTACTTTTCAAAACTAGTTACTTCAAGGTGAATATACGGTACCTCGGTACCTGAATGGAGGGAGGTGTAAAGATAGAAACTGTCCGGGTATCCCGGACCGTTTATCCTGAGGAGAATGCGCCCGGGACAGAAAATCCTGGGTTAAAACTGTCTCGCCGGACACATTCTCCTCAGGAGAAAAAGTTCGGGGTTGGGAGAATCTGTCCCGGACAGACTTTGCAGGAGAAAGTGTCCGGACAAAACGTGTCCCGGACCATTTCTCCCGGGAAATTTGAGTCCGTGTCTAACTGTACAGCAATAACGGGTAGCACACTACCATAGATAAGTCTATTAACGTGCCTATTTGTTCAGTATATCACAAATACCATCAAGAAGAGACAATAAGTTAGCAAATAGGATAGGTTGTTCTGTCAATATGATAAGAAAGCAGACCAAATTAAGTATCACTGATGCCAAAGTGGGATCGCCTGAATCAACTTTTGGGAAATTATGTATATCAGGCTGTCAGTCAGTAAAAAGGCTCGGGTAAAGCTCGGGTCACACTAGAGCGATAGAATTACTGTCTGATTTTTGTAAGTTTTAGTTAAAATGTTCTCCATTCCTGGTCAGAAAGCGCCAAAATTTCTCAACCTGTGTAAATATATGATTTGTATCAGAGAACTACGAAAATAACATGTAAACCAATTATTTGGTGACGTCACATCGGCAGACAGGGCTAATCGGACACGCGTGCAAAAATCGGATTGATTTTCGAACAAATATCGCTCTATCGAGCGATATAACTTATAACATGGTAGCAGAACAGTTTATTGTAAGACTGACTAGGACCAGTTATCGATATAGCGTGACCATCCTTAAAACAAAGTCTGCTTAGAAAACTTGGTCCGATTTAGAAAAATTCGGATAGGATTTCAGATAGAAAAATAAATGTAGTGTGACCTGCCCTTACATGTACGAAAACTTTCAGCTCGAGTAAAAAAAACCCTTTACGGTCGTGGTATGGTAAATTGAAACTGGCATGAATTGCCTATTTGTAAGCTCTATACTTTATACTTGGCGAAAACTTTTACAGGGTTTTAAAGGTCATTCTACATTTTCATATTAGTGTGTAAGTCAAGCGAGGATTTATTGAGGGTGTGTTACCTACGGGAGATATGTAACCTAGCTTTCGGGGTGCCAAATTGGTCCGCGGCTGCTTTGACTCATACCTTGTATTATGGAGTGATGGTGGGTAAGTATATATCACATCTGAGCGTTCAAGTAGAGAATGGACATGGGGTAAGAAAGTAGCGTAATGCAGGGCATGACATGACCGCGTCGACGGAATCAGCGATGTTTTGTCAGTCACACCGTAGTGGGTAGGAACGATTTTACATTCATGCAATCACTACTAGTCACGCACGAATCGTCGCAGAAGTCCTGGTAGATATTTAAAGGGGAATTTTTCTGATCCCAGACAGTTCCAATTCTCCCAACTATGCAACTTCTCGCCCCTCCAATAACTGTATGAAACTCTTTCTTGTGCAGGAATAAACCTGTTTTATTGCTTAAGGCCATGTCCTGGTGGGCATACACGGCTATAAAATGTAATAAAAGCATTCTCTCTGCCTTGTGTGGAATGTGAGCTACTCTGCATCTTTCAAATTTTCAAACTTTGATGTCAATCAAAGAACAGTCACCAACTGAGAATTTTGATATCCCCACACTAAAATATACTTTGGGGTGATGACTGTCTGTCTTTAACGTTAGTGATATTACGTCATATTAGCAATGCCATGGATCACAGTTTTCCGAGTCTATCTATGTAAGGCAAGGAAGATAAGTACCGAAAGTGGTAGTATGTATACATGATTACTGCCCCAGTGTCAGGCATTGAGATAACATTAGCTAAGTGACTAACACTGGAACTTCGAATTCTGATAGATATGAGAAGGAAGAAAGTGAATGAAATATTAAGTTAAATGAAATATGCTGTGTTGAGGGGTTGTCCCCTCCCTCTTGGGAAATTTTCAATCATGAAGTTCTTTAGGTGCGATTTGGTGGGACTTTGTGCAAATTTGTAGGAAAATTACTAGAATATTTTTTAGTTTTTTTCACAGAGGAAACAAATGAGGGTATTTCTCCCTGAATTGTGGGGAGGGGGTGATACTTTCCACCACATATTTCATTAGGGCCATTGGCCCTTCACCCCGGTTCCATGCGCATATGAGAACCATAAATGGGCAGTGTTGAGCCGAAGGGCAACACATAGGTCGACTTTTATATTCCAAGTTATACAACAGCCCATTTTTGGTGGCTCTGATGGAAGGAAATATCATTAATTACATTCAAAAGCAAGTTATAGTTATGTTCTAACAATACGGCACTTGTCCCATACTATCAAAAATAAGTTAAAAAGCAGTCATCGGGAGCTTTAAATGGAAAAGTGAAGAATAGGAATAAATTACTGAAAGCTGTAACGAAGGAGGGATCGGGGATACGCTTTGCCTACGTAGCAGGCTGTACGACATATTCCTTGTTCAGTCATATCCCCAACGCCTGCCAAAGTGAACATCAAAAAAATTCTGAGGCTATTCATAGAAATGTGTGGCCTCAGGACTGGTTGAATGTGAGCGGTTAGTGAATATTTACAAGAAGGCAACTTCTGATCCCGTTTAAATCTTGCAGTAGCCTATGCCACCCACAGAGTTGGTATGTCATGATTGTAATAGCCACTCCCTGGTAGTGCCCACTGCACAGGTGGTTATGCAACATAGTAATGATAGCACTCTCAGGTTTCAGTTAGGCTTTCAGTTTACGACAACAGTTCACACACTCACTCACTCACTCAAATCAATAGCAAGAATAATGGGAGAGCACATGAATTAGTCATATTATGGTAATGAAGTTTGCGTCTAAAATTGGACGAAGCCCTCTTCACTTTGGCGGACGGTGGTTTGGAAAGCTGAGGAGCTGAACAAACAGAGTCCGCTCCGCGGGGTAGGAAACGTTTAGATGAGGAGTCTTAGAACTCGCTTTGGAGCCTCTGGTAGGAATTCAGGAGCAGCAGTCCGATAAGGCCCATAAGGTGATCTCTCTTCAAATTACATCAGATGAGCACTAAATAAAAGACCTGTATTCAAGTCGCGACTCGAGTCATATCCCGCCAACACTACCTGACTGAAGAATTCTGGGCAATTTTCCCCTTATTGAAATACAGAGACTCGAGTCAATGACTTGACTCTAGTCTTTAAAATACCTTCAGTTGACTTGCTGAGAAAAGAGTGACTTGGAATCATCTCTTCGTTCACAGAAGTCGGACTAACAGCGGGTAGATCCGATAAGGTAAAACTTGCTACCTTCTGACTAGGCCAAGGATTTGTAAGAGGGGAGGGGACTGTGCATCACAGGGAACTGTATCGTAAACCACCCAGAGAGTACCGATGAATCATATAAAGCGTGCGTATCAGCGGTAAGTTTAAATATGATTCTTCTTCCTACTGCATAGTATTTCTTCTCTGAAATACAGAGTAGAACGTTAAAATCAAAGAAGGTATGAGCAGCCGTCGCAGGGGAAAAGAGAGCTCGCCACAGGGGAAATGATATATATATATATATATATATATATATATATATATATATATATATATATTTCTGTTAATACCCTATTAGGGAGACAAATTGCAGTTATAATTGGTATATTAAGGAGACATTTTCACTAAGGAGACAAATTTATGTCTCCCTAATTCTTTGCACCATTATTTAAACCCCTTCTCTACATTCTTTCTAAAAGAATTTTATTTCTATGGTAGCGTATTAGCGCCCACTTTATTATGCCACTGTGTAAGCTGCATAAATACATCATAGGTGCTGTTATTTACCATAGAAATACAGGTGTGTCATGTGTTACATGTAATTTATATGTATTATAGGGAGACAAGTAAGTATTGCGAAATACTTTGTAATATTTTGTTTATTTAATTAAACTTTGTGTGTAAAAGATACAGTTAAAACAAACGTACCATGAGTTTAAGGCATTCATGAAGAATTATTGGTATTTTTGTATGAATATTTGTATGCTTAGATATGGAAATATAATTTAAATTTTTTATGAATCATAACCGATTGTCTCCCTAAGGAAGGGATTTATCCCAATGTCTCCCAAATGTTTAATTTAGTGGTTATATATATATATATATATATATATATATATATATATATATAATATACATATATATATGTAGTATATATATGTATATAATGTATATATATATATATATATATGATAATATATTATATATATAAAAAAAAAATATATATATATATATATATATGATATATATATGGAGAAACAAGTAATATATCTCGAGGCAGCCTCGCTCATGTTCGTCAGTTGCGGACGACAAAATGATAAAATGCTAAAAACTTGGAGTGCAAGCCTGAAAAGTTCTAGTGCAGAAAACGGGATAACAAATGTAGGCGGGGGGGGGGGGGGGGGAAAAATGGATTGTCAAGAGCCGATTGCGCCTAGAGCGTTATTCTAGATTAGGAATTTGCCCGGAATAGGAGGTTCCGGAATCGAATTTTTTTTTTCCGGAATGTGATGTAACTGGACTTGTACTCGGAGTTCACTCCAGCCGAGTTCTCAAATATGAAAGTTATATTAAAATTGTTTAAAAGTCCATTGTAATTTGTGCACAATGTACAGATGTAAAGAATTTTCACACATGATCAACGAAATTACTGAGGAGACCAGACTATGGAAGTGATTACAACGATGACTTTATCAATGGTGGACATGTACCATAGAATTAAAACATCTGTAAGTTTGATATGCTATACATTGGCAAAAAGATTGGTCTCGGAATTGGTGCCATTAGAATCAGAACTGGCCCGAACTTGAGGAGTACGTACCATGCTCGGAAAGATTAGGGAAAACAGAATCGCAGCTAGCTCCGATCGGATAGGGTGGACTCGGGTCCAGCCCGAATGTCTCAAAAGGCAATCATTAAACTTTCAAAGTAAGCCTAGTATTTGAATGCCAATGGGCCAATCTGTTTCTCACGGTGCACTATCTGCACTGTGTACTCTAAAGGTGAATAGTAAACTAAGGCCCATGTGACTTCACTTTGTGTGTGTATATATATATATTATATATATATATATATATATCTAGTATATATATATATATATATAGGTAGAAACGAAAAAAGATGAAAAACAGAAGACACCAAGACACACACAACATATATTATATATATGTTATTATATATATATATATATATAGATATATATATATAATATATATATATATATATATATATATATATATATATATATATATATATATAACGCTAATTCCCACCTTAAGGGGAAATTGTTATATCTTGCTTGTACATAGGGCGAAAAGAAGATAATAAAATACATAAGAAATAAAATTCGCCCTAACGTCTAAAAATTATAATTAGGGGGTGGGGGGGGGGGGGGGGAGGAACGTTATTTCAATGGGCAGCCATCCGTTTCGTGTTAACACAACAGGCTAGGTGTCCGTAAATTTGACAAACTTTGAAGTAATATGGCAATCTAGTTTTGTAAATCTAAAGAGGGCGGCCCATTGTGTAAGATTTAACGTATTTACTATAAGGAAAAAGTGTTGTGGAAACGTTAAGGTGAAACTTATATTTCACCCAAAAATTTTTTTCCCTTTAAGGTCGACTTGTCAACAACAACTTTCCCTCCTAAGTGCGCGAATTAGTGAAATATATATATATATATACTATATATAATTATATATATATATATATATATATATACTATATAAAGTCAGTTGGGCCTTAGTTTGCCAGAGGAGCGTTCAGTATTTTCAACAAATCGCACAAAGATTCGGTCTCATGGATAATAAGCATTGATCTGTCTAATAAGTATTAATTTGACACACATATCAAATTTTAAACTTAATTTAATCGACAATTAAGTGACCCTGTAAGCCTGCAGCATGTGCATCTAATACCAACTTCTAATTCTAATCGTGAATAAAATTCGATGTTGGTGAGGGCGACGTCGATAATAGGGATGAATGACAAATATATCGAAAATAATTTTACTACCAAAGTGTCATCAATTTGAAAATTTTCTGTTACTACTTCGAGTAAAATGCAATTTGTGGTCATTTTCATTATTTGTAACGGGAAAGTAATGGGACCCAAATGTTACGGCCTTACAGTTACTTTTACACAGAATTGTAACTAGTTTTTGTTCCGTTACTGAAATGCAAATGTAACTCGTTACAGGGTTCCGTTACACAAAATGTAACTCGTTACAGTAACGGCGTTACTTGTAACTCGTTACTTTCCAACACTGACTGTAATCTATCGGTTCTGTACTTATATGTAGTAAACAATGATTTCTTTAATCATATTTAACAGAATTTCTACAAGTTAAGAGGTTAATGTATCCCCTTAGTTATTAATATTTAATTAGACGATATAGTGCAGCTTAATTGTTATTCAAGTCGTGCTCAAAAAGATTTCAAGCATATGCGTATTTACTTATCGTGCTTAGGTTCTAGTATTTACAGCCGAAGTTGAACATTTCCACAAGTCTATTGCAGCAATGGTTTGTTGTATAATATTGTTCTAATTTGAGAAAACTCTCGCTTTTGAGCAATCAACCGTAGACTGGTGTAAGAAGGTCCAGACGAAAAACATTATCTGAGCATCACTGAGCTTGACACTGTTCCCATTTTTGATATATAAAAATTAAACCTTGATATCTTGGACAGCTCATTATGTACGAAATGTAACTTTCAAACATTTATTCAAGAGAAGGAAACGCCCCATGGACAATCTATCTCATAGAACAATTTAACCCGATGATTACCTCACCGGAAAATTCCCACCCGCACTAAGTCTACCAATGACAACTGCCCTGTGGCAACTTTTCTCAGCGGAAACTTGGAATTGTCCTAGGTGGGAGTTGTCCAAGGAAAAATTATCCCGATGGGAAATGCCCGGTGGGACTCGTCCTGGGGGAGTTGTCTGCTAACTATTCTTTGTACGTA